>CM050166.1:443202003-443400555 GCA_027410445.1 Discoglossus pictus | reverse complement strand
TCTTCTGGTATAGACACTGCTTCATAATGCTCCTGCACTGCACTGTACCCCGCTTTATAGCCTGTGACCTCACCTCTACACCCCCAAATCATCTCTTCTGGTATAGACTCTGCTTCATAATGCTCCTGCACTGCACTGTACCCCGCTTTATATCCTGTGACCTCACCTCTACACCCCCAAATCATCTCTTCTGGTATAGACACTGCTTCATAATGCTCCTGCACTGCACTGTACCCCACTTTATAGCCTGTGACCTCACCTCTACACCCCCAAATCATCTCTTCTGATATAGAAACTGCTTCATACTGCTCCTGCACTGCTCTGTACCCCACTTTATATCCTGTGACCTCACCTCTACACCCCCAAATCATCTCTTCTGGTATAGACACTGCTTCATACTGCTCCTGCACTGCTCTGTACCCCCACTTTATAGCCTGTGACCTCACCTCTACACCCCCAAATCATCTCTTCTGGTATAGACACTGCATCATACTGCTCCTGCACTGCTCTGTACCCCGCTTTATATCCTGTGACCTCACCTCTACACCCCCAAATCATCTCTTCTCGTATAGACACTGCATCATACTGCTCCTGCACTGCTCTGTACCCCGCTTTATATCCTGTGACCTCACCTCTACACCCCCAAATCATCTCTTCTGGTATAGACACTACTTCATACTGCTCCTGCACTGCTCTGTACCCCGCTTTATAGCCTGTGACCTCACCTCTACACCCCCAAATCAGCTCTTCTGGTATAGACACTGCTTCATACTGCTCCTGCACTGCTCTGTACCCCGCTTTATAGCCTGTGACCTCACCTCTACACCCCCAAATCAGCTCTTCTGGTATAGACACTGCTTCATACTGCTCCTGCGCTGCTCTGTACCCCGCTTTATAGCCTGTGACCTCACCTCTACACCCCCAAATCATCTCTTCTGGTATAGACACTGCTTCATACTGCTCCTGCACTGCTCTGTACCCCGCTTTATAGTCTGTGACCTCACCTCTACACCCCCAAATCATCTCTTCTGGTATAGACACTGCTTCATACTGCTCCTGCACTGCTCTGTACCCCACTTTATAGCCTGTGACCTCACCTCTACACCCCCAAATCATCTCTTCTGGTAGAGACACTGCATCATACTGCTCCTGCACTGCTCTGTACCCCGCTTTATAGCCTGTGACCTCACCTCTACACCCCCAAATCAGCTCTTCTGATATAGACACTGCTTCATACTGCTCCTGCACTGCTCTGTACCCCGCTTTATAGCCTGTGACCTCACCTCTACACCCCCAAATCAGCTCTTCTGGTATAGACACTGCATCATTCTGCTCCTGCACTGCTCTGTACCCCGCTTTATAGTCTGTGACCTCACCTCTACACCCCCAAATCATCTCTTCTGGTATAGACACTGCTTCATACTGCTCCTGCACTGCTCTGTACCCCACTTTATAGCCTGTGACCTCACCTCTACACCCCCAAATCAGCTCTTCTGGTATAGACACTGCATCATACTGCTCCTGCACTGCTCTGTACCCCGCTTTATATCCTGTGGCCTCACCTCTACACCCCCAAATCATCTCTTCTGGTATAGACACTGCATCATACTGCTCCTGCGCTGCTCTGTACCCCACATTATATCCTGTGACCTCACCTCTACACCCCCAAATCAGCTCTTCTGGTATAGACACTGCATCATACTGCTCCTGCACTGCTCTGTACCCCGCTTTATATCCTGTGACCTCACCTCTACACCCCCCAAATCATCTCTTCTGGTATAGACACTGCTTTATACTGCTCCTGCACCGCTCTGTACCCCGCTTTATATCCTGTGACCTCACCTCTACACCCCCAAATCATCTCTTCTGGTATAGACACTGCTTCATACTGCTCCTGCACTGCTCTGTACCCCGCTTTATATCCTGTGACCTCACCTCTACACCCCCAAATCATCTCTTCTGGTATAGACACTGCATCATACTACTCCTGCACTGCTCTGTACCCCGCTTTATATCCTGTGACCTCACCTCTACACCCCCAAATCATCTCTTCTGATATAGACACTGCATCATACTGCTCCTGCACTGCTCTGTACCCCGCTTTATATCCTGTGACCTCACCTCTACACCCCCAAATCATCTCTTCTGATATAGACACTGCATCATACTGCTCCTGCACTGCTCTGTACCCCGCTTTATATCCTGTGACCTCACTTCTACACCCCCAAATCATCTATTCTGGTATAGACACAGCATCATACTGCTCCTGCACTGCTCTGTACCCCGCTTTATATCCTGTGACCTCACCTCTACACCCCCAAATCATCTCTTCTGGTATAGACACTGCTTCATACTGCTCCTGTACTGTTCTGTACCCCGCTTTATATCCTGTGACGTCAACTCTACACCCCCAAATCACCTCTTCTGGTATAGACACTGCTTCATACTGCTCCTGCACTGCTCTGTACCCCACTTTATATCCTGTGACCTCACCTCTACACCCCCAAATCACCTCTTCTGGTATAGACACTGATTCATACTTCTCCTGCACTGCTCTGTACCCCACTTTATATCCTGTGACTTCACCGCTACACCCCCAAATCAGCTCTTCTGGTATAGACACTGCATCATACTGCTCCTGCACTGCTCTGTACCCCGCTTTATATCCTGTGACCTCACCTCTACACCCCCAAATCAGCACTTCTGGTATAGACACTGCTTCATACTGCTCCTGCACTGCTCTGTACCCCACTTTATATCCTCTGACCTCACCTCTACACCCCCAAATCAGCTCTTCTGGTATAGACACTGCTTCATACTGCTCCTGCACTGCTCTGTACCCCACTTTATATCCTGTGACCTCACCTCTACACCCCCAAATCAGCTCTTCTGGTATAGACACTGCTTCATACTGCTCCTGCACTGCTCTGTACCCCACTTTATATCCTCTGACCTCACCTCTACACCCCCAAATCAGCTCTTCTGGTATAGACACTGCTTCATACTGCTCCTGCACTGCTCTGTACCCCACTTTATAGCCTGTGACCTCACCTCTACACCCCCAAATCAGCTCTTCTGGTATAGACTCTGCATCATACTGCTCCTGCTCTGCTCTGTACCCCACTTTATAGTCTGTGACCTCACCTCTACACCCCAAATCACCTCTTCTGGTATAGACACTGCTTCATACTGCTTCTGCACTGCTCTGTACCCCACTTTATATCCTGTGACCTCACCTCTACACCCCCAAATCACCTCTTCTGGTATAGACACTGCATCACACTGCTCCTGCACTGCTCTGTACCCCGCTTTATATCCTGTGACCTCACCTCTACACCCCCAAATCATCTCTTCTGGTATAGACACTGCTTCATACTGCTCCTGCACTGCTCTGTATCCCACTTTATAGCCTGTGACCTCACCTCTACACCCCCAAATCACCTCTTCTGGTATAGACACTGCTTCATACTGCTCCTGCACTGCTCTGTACCCCGCTTTATATCCTGTGACCTCACCTCTACACCCCCAAATCACCTCTTCTGGTATAGACACTGCTTCATACTGCTCCTGCACTGCTCTGTACCCCTCTTTATAGCCTGTGACCTCACCTCTACACCCCCAAATCATCTCTTCTGGTATAGACACTGCTTCATACTGCTCCTGCACTGCTCTGTACCCCGCTTTATATCCTGTGACCTCACCTCTACACCCCCAAATCATCTCTTCTGGTACAGACACTGTGTCATACTACTCCTGCGCTGCTCTGTACCCCACTTTATATGCTGTGACCTCACCTCTACACCCCCAAATCATCTCTTCTGGTATAGACACTGCATCATACTACTCCTGCACAGCTCTGTACCCCGCTTTATAGTCTGTGACCTCACCTCTACACCCCCAAATCAGCTCTTCTGGTATAGACACTGCATCATACTGCTCCTGCACTGCTCTGTACCCCGCTTTATATCCTGTGACCTCACCTCTACACCCCCAAATTAGCTCTTCTGGTATAGACACTGCATCATACTGCTCCTGCACTCCTCTGTACCCCGCTTTATATCCTGTGACCTCACCTCTACACCCCCAAATCATCTCTTCTGGTATAGACACTGCATCATACTGCTCCTGCACTCCTCTGTACCCCGCTTTATATCCTGTGACCTCACCTCTACACCCCCAAATCATCTCTTCTCGTATAGACACTGCATCATACTGCTCCTGCACTGCTCTGTACCCCGCTTTATAGCCTGTGACCTCACCTCTACACCCCCAAATCATCTCTTCTGGTATAGACACTGCTTCATACTGCTCCTGCACTGCTCTGTACCCCACTTTATATCCTGTGACCTCACCTCTACACCCCCAAATCATCTCTTCTGGTATAGACACTGCACAATACTGCTCCTGCACTGCTCTGTACCCCGCTTTATAGCCTGTGACCTCACCTCTACACCCCCAAATCATCTCTTCTGGTATAGACACTGCTTCATACTGCTCCTGCACTGCCCTGTACCCCGCTTTATATCCTGTGACCTCACCTCTACACCCCCAAATCACCTCTTCTGGTATAGACACTGCTTCATACTGCTCCTGCACTGCTCTGTACCCCACTTTATAGCCTGTGACCTCACCTCTACACCCCCAAATCATCTCTTCTGGTATAGACACTGCTTCATACTGCTCCTGCACTGCTCTGTACCCCACTTTATATCCTGTGACCTCACCTCTACACCCCCAAATCAGCTCTTCTGGTATAGACACTGCTTCATACTGCTCCTGCACAGCTCTGTACCCCGCTTTATATCCTGTGACCTCACCTCTACACCCCCAAATCATCTCTTCTGGTATAGACACTGCTTCATACTGCTCCTGCACAGCTCTGTACCCCGCTTTATATCCTGTGACCTCACCTCTACACCCCCAAATCATCTCCTCTGGTATAGACACTGCATCATACTGCTCCTGCACTGCTCTGTACCCTACTTTATATCCGGTGACCTCACCTCTACACCCCCAAATCATCTCTTCTGGTATAGACACTGCATCATACTGCTCCTGTACTGCTCTGTACCCCGCTTTATACTCTGTGACCTCACCTCTACACCCCCAAATCAGCTCTTCTGGTATAGACACTGCTTCATACTGCTCCTGCACAGCTCTGTACCCCGCTTTATATCCTGTGACCTCACCTCTACACCCCCAAATCATCTCTTCTGGTATAGACACTGCTTCATACTGCTCCTGCACTGCACTGTACCCCACTTTATAGCCTGTGACCTCACCTCTACACCCCCAAATCATCTCTTCTGGTATAGACACTGCTTCATACTGCTCCTGCACTGCTCTGTACCCCACTTTATAGCCTGTGACCTCACCTCTACACCCCCAAATCACCTCTTCTGGTATAGACACTGCTTCATACTGCTCCTGCACTGCTCTGTACCCCGCTTTATATCCTGTGACCTCACCTCTACACCCCCAAATCATCTCTTCTGGTATAGACACTGCTTCATACTGCTCCAGCACAGCTCTGTACCCCACTTTATATCCTGTGACCTCACCTCTACACCCCCAAATCACCTCTTCTGGTATACACACTGCATCATACTGCTCCTGCACTGCTCTGTACCCCACTTTATATCCTGTGACCTCACCTCTACACCCCCAAATCACCTCTTCTGGTATAGACACTGCATCATACTGCTCCTGCACTGCTCTGTACCCCGCTTTATATCCTGTGACCT
Organism: Discoglossus pictus; assembly: GCA_027410445.1. Classification (NCBI taxonomy): domain Eukaryota; kingdom Metazoa; phylum Chordata; class Amphibia; order Anura; family Alytidae; genus Discoglossus; species Discoglossus pictus. Next base: position 443,394,811 of record CM050166.1, on the reverse strand, counting down.
CACCTCTACACCCCCAAATCATCTCTTCTGGTATAGACACTGCTTCATACTGCTCCAGCACAGCTCTGTACCCCACTTTATATCCTGTGACCTCACCTCTACACCCCCAAATCACCTCTTCTGGTATAGACACTGCATCATACTGCTCCTGCACTGCTCTGTACCCCACTTTATATCCTGTGACCTCACCTCTACACCCCCAAATCACCTCTTCTGGTATAGACACTGCTTCATACTGCTCCTGCACTGCACTGTACCCCACTTTATAGCCTGTGACCTCACCTCTACACCCCCAAATCATCTCTTCTGGTATAGACACTGCTTCATACTGCTCCTGAACTGCTCTGTACCCCGCTTTATAGCCTGTGACCTCACCTCTACACCCCCAAATCATCTCTTCTGGTATAGACACTGCTTCATACTGCTCCTGCACTGCACTGTACCCCGCTTTATATCCTGTGACCTCACCTCTACACCCCCAAATCATCTCTTCTGGTATAGACACTGCATCATACTGCTCCTGCACTGCTCTGTACCCCACTTTATATCCTGTGACCTCCCCTCTACACCCCCAAATCATCTCTTCTGGTATAGACACTGCTTCATACTGCTCCTGCACTGCTCTGTACCCCACTCTTTATAGCCAGTGACCTCACCTCTACACCCCCAAATCATCTCTTCTGGTATAGACACTGCTTCATACTGCTCCTGCACTGCTCTGTACCCCACTCTTTATAGCCAGTGACCTCACCTCTACACCCCCAAATCACCTCTTCTGGTATAGACACTTCTTCATACTGCTCCTGCTCTGCTCTGTACCCCGCTTTATATCCTATGACCTCACCTCTACACCCCCAAATCATCTCTTCTGGTATAGACACTGCATCATACTGCTCCTGCACTGCTCTGTACCCCGCTTTATATCCTGTGACCTCACCTCTACACCCCCAAATCATCTCTTCTGGTATAGACACTGCTTCATACTGCTCCTGCACTGCTCTGTACCCCACTTTATAGCCTGTGACCTCACCTCTACACCCCCAAATCAGCTCTTCTGGTATAGACACTGCTTCATACTGCTCCTGCACTGCTCTGTACCCCGCTTTATATCCTGTGACCTCACCTCTACACCCCCAAATCATCTCTTCTGGTATAGACACTGCATCATACTTCTCCTGAACTGCTCTGTACCCCGCTTTATAGCCTTTGACCTCGCCTCTACACCCCCAAATCATCTTTTCTGGTATAGACACTGCATCATACTGCTCCTGCACTGCTCTGTACCCCGCTTTATAGCCTTTGACCTCGCCTCTACACCCCCAAATCATCTCTTCTGGTATAGACACTGCTTCATACTGCTCCTGCACTGCTCTGTACCCCGCTTTATATCCTGTGACCTCACCTCTACACCCCCAAATCATCTCTTCTGGTATAGACACTGCATCATACTGCTCCTGCACTGCTCTGTACCCCGCTTTATATCTTGTGACCTCACCTCTACACCCCCAAATCATCTCTTCTGGTATAGACACTGCATCATACTGCTCCTGCACTGCTCTGTACCCCGCTTTATATCTTGTGACCTCACCTCTAGACCCCCAAATCAGCTCTTCTGGTATAGACACTGCTTCATACGGCTCCTGCACTGCTCTGTACCCCTTTTTATATCCTGTGACCTCACCTCTACACCCCAAAATCAGCTCTTCTGGTATAGACACTGCATCATACTGCTCCTGCACTGCTCTGTACCCCACTTTATATCCTGTGACCTCACCTCTACACCCCCAAATCATCTCTTCTGGTATAGTCACTGCTTCATACTGCTCCTGCGCTGCTCTGTACCCCGCTTTATATCCTGTGACCTCACCTCTACACCCCCAAATCAGCTCTTCTGGTATAGACACTGCTTCATACTGCTCCTGCACTGCTCTGTACCCCACTTTATATCCTGTGACCTCACCTCTACACCCCCAAATCATCTCTTCTGGTATAGACACTGTTTCATACTGCTCCTGCGCTGCTCTGTACCCCGCTTTATATCCTGTGACCTCACCTCTACACCCCCAAATCAGCTCTTCTGGTATAGACACTGCTTCATACTGCTCCTGCACTGCTCTGTACCCCGCTTTCTACCCTGTGACCTCACCTCTACACCCCCAAATCAGCTCTTCTGGTATAGACACTGCATCATACTGCTCCTGCACTGCTCTGTACCCCGCTTTATATCCTGTGACCTCACCTCTACACCCCCAAATCATCTCTTCTGGTATAGACACTGCTTCATACTGCTCCTGCGCTGCTCTGTACCCCACTTTATAGTCTGTGACCTCACCTCTACACCCCCAAATCATCTCTTCTGGTATAGACACTGCTTCATACTGCTCCTGCCCTGCTCTGTACCCCGCTTTATAGCCTGTGACCTCACCTCTACACCCCCAAATCATCTCTTCTGGTATAGACACTGCTTCATACTGCTCCTGCACTGCTCTGTACCCCACTTTATACCCTGTGACCTCACCTCTACACCCCCAAATCATCTCTTCTGGTATAGACACTGCTTCATACTGCTCCTGCACTGCTCTGTACCCCACTTTATAGCCTGTGACCTCACCTCTACACCCCCAAATCAGCTCTTCTGGTATAGACACTGCATCATACTGCTCCTGCACTGCTCTGTACCCCACTTTATATCCTGTGACCTCACCTCTACACCCCCAAATCAGCTCTTCTGGTATAGACACTGCTTCATACTGCTCCTGCGCTGCTCTGTACCCCGCTTTATAGCCTGTGACCTCACCTTCACACCCCCAAATCAGCTCTTCTGGTATAGACACTGCTTCATACTGCTCCTGCACTGCTCTGTACCCCACTTTATACCATGTGACCTCACCACTACACCCCCAAATCAGATCTTCTGGTATAGACACTGCTTCATACTGCTCCTGCACTGCTTTGTATCCCGCTTTATACCCTGTGACCTCACCTCTACACCCCCAAATCATCTCTTCTGGTAAAGACACTGCATCATACTGCTCCTGCACTGCTCTGTACCCCGCTTTATATCCTGTGACCTCACCTCTACACCCCAAATCATCTCTTCTGGTATAGACACTCCATCATACTGCTCCTGCACTGCTCTGTACCCCGCTTTATTCCCTGTGACCTCACCTCTACACCCCCAAATCATCTCTTCTGGTATAGACACTGCTTCATACTGCTCCTCCACTGCTCTGTACCCCGCTTTATAGCCTGTGACCTCACCTTCACACCCCCAAATCAGCTCTTCTGGTATAGACACTGCTTCATACTGCTCCTGCACTGCTCTGTACCCCACTTTATACCATGTGACCTCACCACTACACCCCCAAATCAGATCTTCTGGTATAGACACTGCTTCATACTGCTCCTGCACTGCTTTGTATCCCGCTTTATACCCTGTGACCTCGCCTCTACACCCCCAAATCATCTCTTCTGGTATAGACACTGCTTCATACTGCTCCTGCACTGCTCTGTACCCCGCTTTATATCCTGTGACCTCACCTCTACACCCCCAAATCATCTCTTCTGGTATAGACACTGCATCATACTGCTCCTGCACTGCTCTGTACCCCGCTTTATATCTTGTGACCTCACCTCTACACCCCCAAATCATCTCTTCTGGTATAGACACTGCATCATACTGCTCCTGCACTGCTCTGTACCCCGCTTTATATCTTGTGACCTCACCTCTAGACCCCCAAATCAGCTCTTCTGGTATAGACACTGCTTCATACGGCTCCTGCACTGCTCTGTACCCCTTTTTATATCCTGTGACCTCACCTCTACACCCCAAAATCAGCTCTTCTGGTATAGACACTGCATCATACTGCTCCTGCACTGCTCTGTACCCCACTTTATATCCTGTGACCTCACCTCTACACCCCCAAATCATCTCTTCTGGTATAGTCACTGCTTCATACTGCTCCTGCGCTGCTCTGTACCCCGCTTTATATCCTGTGACCTCACCTCTACACCCCCAAATCAGCTCTTCTGGTATAGACACTGCTTCATACTGCTCCTGCACTGCTCTGTACCCCACTTTATATCCTGTGACCTCACCTCTACACCCCCAAATCATCTCTTCTGGTATAGACACTGTTTCATACTGCTCCTGCGCTGCTCTGTACCCCGCTTTATATCCTGTGACCTCACCTCTACACCCCCAAATCAGCTCTTCTGGTATAGACACTGCTTCATACTGCTCCTGCACTGCTCTGTACCCCGCTTTCTACCCTGTGACCTCACCTCTACACCCCCAAATCAGCTCTTCTGGTATAGACACTGCATCATACTGCTCCTGCACTGCTCTGTACCCCGCTTTATATCCTGTGACCTCACCTCTACACCCCCAAATCATCTCTTCTGGTATAGACACTGCTTCATACTGCTCCTGCGCTGCTCTGTACCCCACTTTATAGTCTGTGACCTCACCTCTACACCCCCAAATCATCTCTTCTGGTATAGACACTGCTTCATACTGCTCCTGCCCTGCTCTGTACCCCGCTTTATAGCCTGTGACCTCACCTCTACACCCCCAAATCATCTCTTCTGGTATAGACACTGCTTCATACTGCTCCTGCACTGCTCTGTACCCCACTTTATACCCTGTGACCTCACCTCTACACCCCCAAATCATCTCTTCTGGTATAGACACTGCTTCATACTGCTCCTGCACTGCTCTGTACCCCACTTTATAGCCTGTGACCTCACCTCTACACCCCCAAATCAGCTCTTCTGGTATAGACACTGCATCATACTGCTCCTGCACTGCTCTGTACCCCACTTTATATCCTGTGACCTCACCTCTACACCCCCAAATCAGCTCTTCTGGTATAGACACTGCTTCATACTTCTCCTGCGCTGCTCTGTACCCCGCTTTATAGCCTGTGACCTCACCTTCACACCCCCAAATCAGCTCTTCTGGTATAGACACTGCTTCATACTGCTCCTGCACTGCTCTGTACCCCACTTTATACCATGTGACCTCACCACTACACCCCCAAATCAGATCTTCTGGTATAGACACTGCTTCATACTGCTCCTGCACTGCTTTGTATCCCGCTTTATACCCTGTGACCTCACCTCTACACCCCCAAATCATCTCTTCTGGTAAAGACACTGCATCATACTGCTCCTGCACTGCTCTGTACCCCGCTTTATATCCTGTGACCTCACCTCTACACCCCAAATCATCTCTTCTGGTATAGACACTCCATCATACTGCTCCTGCACTGCTCTGTACCCCGCTTTATTCCCTGTGACCTCACCTCTACACCCCCAAATCATCTCTTCTGGTATAGACACTGCATCATACTGCTCCTGCACTGCTCTGTACCCCACTTTATATCCTGTGACCTCACCTCTACACCCCCAAATCATCTCTTTTGGTATAGACACTGCTTCATACTGCTCCTGCACTGCTCTGTACCCCACTTTATATCCTGTGACCTGACCTCTACACCCCCAAATCATCTCTTTTGGTATAGACACTGCTTCATACTGCTCCTGCACTGCTCTGTACCCCGCTTTATACCCTCTGACCTCACCTCTACACCCCCAAATCACCTCTTCTGGTATAGACACTGCATCACACTGCTCCTGCACTGCTCTGTACCCCGCTTTATAGCCTGTGACCTCACCTCTACACCCCCAAATCAGCTCTTCTGGTATAGACACTGCCTCATACTGCTCCTGCACTGCTCTGTACCCCGCTTTATAGCCTGTGACCTCACCTCTACACCCCCAAATCAGCTCTTCTGGTATAGACACTGCTTCATACTGGTCCCGCACTGCTCTGTACCCCACTTTATATCCTGTGACCTCACCTCTACACCCCCAAATCAGCTCTTCTGGTATAGACACTGCTTCATACTGCTCCTGCGCTGCTCTGTACCCCACTTTATATCCTGTGACCTCACCTCTACACCCCCAAATCAGCTCTTCTGGTATAGACACTGCTTCATACTGGTCCCGCACTGCTCTGTACCCCACTTTATATCCTGTGACCTCACCTCTACACCCCCAAATCATCTCTTCTGGTATAGACACTGCATCATACTGCTCCTGCGCTGCTCTGTACCCCACTTTATAGCCTGTGACCTCACCTCTACACCCCCAAATCATCTCTTCTGGTATAGACACTGCATCATACTGCTCCTGCACTGCTCTGTACCCCGCTTTATATCCTGTGACCTCACCTCTACACCCCCAAATCATCTCTTCTGGTATATACACTGCTTCATACTGCTCCTGCACTGCTCTGTACCCCGCTTTATACACTGTGACTCATCTCTACACCCCCAAATCATCTCTTCTGGTATAGACACTGCATCATACTGCTCCTGCACTGCTCTGTACCCCACTTTATACCCTGTGACTCACCTCTACACCCCCAAATCATCTCTTCTGGTATAGACACTGCATCATACTGCTCCTGCACTGCTCTGTACCCCGCTTTATAACCTGTGACTCACCTCTACACCCCCAAATCATCTCTTCTGGTATAGACACTGCTTCATACTGCTCCTGCACTGCTCTGTACCCCGCTTTATATCCTGTGACCTCACATCTACACCCCCAAATCATCTCTTCTGGTATAGACACTGCTTCATACTGCTCCTGCACTGCTCTGTACCCCGCTTTATAGCCTGTGACTAACCTCTACACCCCCAAATCATCTCTTCTGATGTAGACACTGCTTCATACTGCTCCTGCACTGCTCTGTACCCCGCTTTATAGCCTGTGACCTCTCCTCTACACCCCCAAATCATCTCTTCTGGTATAAACACTGCATCATACTGCTCCTGCACAGCTCTGTACCCCGCTTTATATCCTGTGACCTCACCTCTACACCCCCAAATAATCTCTTCTGGTATAGACACTGCTTCATACTGCTCCTGCCCTGCTCTGTACCCCGCTTTATAGCCTGTGGCCTCATCTCCACACCCCCAAATCATCTCTTCTGGTATAGACACTGCTTCATACTGCTCCTGCCCTGCTCTGTACCCCGCTTTATAGCCTGTGACCTCACCTCTACACCCCAAATCAGCTCTTCTGGTATAGACACTGCATCATACTGCTCCCGCACTGCTCTGTACCCCGCTTTATATCCTGTGACCTCACCTCTACACCCCCAAATCACCTCTTGTGGTATAGACACTGCATCATACTGCTCCTGCACTGCTCTGTACCCCGCTTTATAGCCTGTGACCTCACCTCTACACCCCCAAATCACCTCTTCTGGTATAGACACTGCATCATACTGCTCCTGCACTGCTCTGTACCCCGCTTTATAGCCTGTGACCTCACCTCTACACCCCCAAATCACCTCTTCTGGTATAGACACTGCATCATACTGCTCCTGCACTGCTCTGTACCCCACTTTATAGCCTGTGGCCTCACCTCTACACCCCCAAATCAGCTCTTCTGGTATAGACACTGCTTCATACTGCTCCTGCACTGCTTTGTACCCCGCTTTATATCCTGTGACCTCACCTCTACACCCCCAAATCATCTCTTCTGGTATAGACACTGCATCATACTGCTCTTGCACTGCTCTGTACGCAGCTTTATATCCTGTGACCTCACCTCTACACCCCCAAATCATCTCTTCTGGTATAGTCACTGCTTTATACTGCTCCTGCACTGCTCTGTACCCCACTTTATATCCTGTGACCTCACCTCTACACCCCCAAATCATCTCTTCTGGTATAGACACTGCATCATACTGCTCCTGCACTGCTCTGTACCCCACTTTATATCGTGTGGCCTCACCTCTACACCCCCAAATTATCTCTTCTGGTATAGACACTGCATCATACTGCTCCTGCACTGCTCTGTACCCCGCTTTCTACCCTGTGACCTCAACTCTACACCCCCAAATCAGCTCTTCTGGTATAGATACTGCATCATATCGCTCCTGCACTGCTCTGTACCCCGCTTTATACCCTGTGACCTCACCTCTACACCCCCAAATCACCTCTCTTGGTATAGACACTGCATCATACTGCTCCTGCACTGCTCTGTACCCCGCTTTATAGTCTGTGACCTCACCTCTACACCCCCAAATCATCTCTTCTGGTATAGACACTACTTCACACTGCTCCTGCACTGCCCTGTACCCCGCTTTATAGTCTGTGACCTCACCTCTACACCCCCAAATCAGCTCTTCTGGTATAGACACTGCATCATACTGCTCCTGCACTGCTCTGTACCCTGCTTTATAGCCTGTGACCTCACCTCTACACCCCCAAATCAGCTCTTCTGGTATAGACACTACTTCATACTGCTCCTGAACTGCTCTGTACCCCGCTTTATAGTCTGTGACCTCACCTCTACACCCCCAAATCAGCTCTTCTGGTATAGACACTGCATCATACTGCTCCTGCACTGCTCTGTACCCCGCTTTATAGCCTGTGACCTCACCTCTACACCCCCAAATCAGCTCTTCTGATATAGACACTGCATCCTACTGCTCCTGCACTGCTCTGTACCCCGCTTTATATTCTGTGACCTCACCTCTACACCCCCAAATCAGCTCTTCTGGCATAGACACTGCATCATACTGCTCCTGCACTACTCTGTACCCCGCTTTATATCCTTTGACCTCACCTCTACACCCACAAATCATCTCTTCTGGTATAGACACTGCTTCATACTGCTCCTGCGCTACTCTGTACCCCGCTTTATATCCTGTGACCTCACCTCTACACCCCCAAATCACCTCTTCTGGTATAGACACTGCTTCATACTGCTCCTGCACTGCTCTGTACCCCGCTTTATATCCTGTGACCTCACCTCTACACCCCAAATCATCTCTTCTGGTATAGACACTGCATCATACTGCTCCTGCACTGCTCTGTACCCCACTTTATATCCTGTGACCTCACCTCTACACCCCCAAATCAGCTCTTCTGGTATAGACACTGCATCATACTGCTCCTACACTGCTCTGTACCCCACTTTATATCCTGTGACCTCACCTCTACACCCCCAAATCATCTCTTCTGGTATAGACACTGCTTCATACTGCTCCTGCACTGCTCTGTACCCCGCTTTATGGCCTGTGACCTCACCTCTACACCCCCAAATCAGCTCTTCTGGTATAGACACTGCTTCATACTGCTCCTGCACTGCTCTATACCCCGCTTTATATCCTGTGACCTCACCTCTACACCCCCAAATCAGTCCTTCTGGTATAGACACTGCATCATACTGCTCCTGCACTGCTCTGTACCCCGCTTTATATCCTGTGACCTCACCTCTACACCCCCAAATCACCTCTTCTGGTTAAGACACTGCATCATACTGCTCCTGCACTGCTCTGTATCCCACTTTATATCCTTTGACCTCACCTCTACACCCCCCAAATCATCTCTTCTGGTATAGACACTGCATCATACTGCTCCTGCACTGCTCTGTACCCCGCTTTATATCCTGTGACCTCACCTCTACACCCCCAAATCACCTCTTCTGGTTAAGACACTGCATCATACTGCTCCTGCACTGCTCTGTATCCCACTTTATATCCTTTGACCTCACCTCTACACCCCCCAAATCATCTCTTCTGGTATAAACACTGCTTCATACTGCTCCTGCACTGCTCTGTACCCCGCTTTATATCCTGTGACCTCACCTCTACACCCCCAAATCACCTCTTCTGGTTAAGACACTGCATCATACTGCTCCTGCACTGCTCTGTATCCCACTTTATATCCTTTGACCTCACCTCTACACCCCCCAAATCATCTCTTCTGGTATAGACACTGCATCATACTGCTCCTGCACTGCTCTGTACCCCGCTTTATAGCCTGTGACCTCACCTCTACACCCCCAAATCAGCTCTTCTGGTATAGACACTGCTTCATACTGCTCCTGCACTGCTCTGTACCCCGCTTTATATCCTGTGACCTCACCTCTACACCCCCAAATCAGTCCTTCTGGTATAGACACTGCATCATACTGCTCCTGCACTGCTCTGTACCCCGCTTTATAGCCTGTGAACTCACCACTACACCCCCAAATCAACTCTTCTGGTATAGACACTGCTTCATACTGCTCCTGCACTGCTCTGTACCCCACTTTATAGCCTGTGACCTCACCACTACACCCCCAAATCATCTCTTCTGGTATAGACACTGCTTCATACTGCTGCTGCACTGCTCTGTACCCCGCTTAATAGTCTGTGACCTCACCTCTACACCCCCAAATCATCTCTTCTGGTATAGACACTGCTTCATACTGCTCCTGCACTGCTCTGTACCCCGCTTTATATCCTGTGACCTCACCTCTACACCCCCAAATCATCTCTTCTGGTATAGACACTGCATCATACTGCTCCTGCTCTGCTTTGTACCCCGCTTTATATCCTGTGACCTCACCTCTACACCCCCAAATCTTCTCTTCTGGTATAGACACTGCATCATACTGCTCCTGCACTGCTTTGTACCCTGCTTTATATCCTGTGACCTCACCTCTACACCCCCAAATCCTCTCTTCTGGTATAGACACTGCATCATACTGCTCCTGCACTGCTCTGTACCCCGCTTTATAGCATGTGATCTCCCCTCTACACCCCCAAATCATCTCTTCTGGTATAGACACTGCATCATACTGCTCCTGCACTGCTCTGTACCCCGCTTTATATCCTGTGACCTCCCCTCTACACCCCCAAATCATCTCTTCCGGTATAGACACTGCATAATACTACTCCTGCGCTTCTCTGTACCCCGGTTTATACCCTGTGACCTCACCTCTACACCCCCAAATCATCTCTTCTGGTATAGACACTGCTTCATACTGCTCCTGCACTGCTCTGTACCCCGCTTTATATCCTGTGACCTCACCTCTACACCCCCAAATCACCTCTTCTGGTATAGACACTGCATCATACTGCTCCTGCACTGCTCTGTACCCCACTTTATACCCTGTGACCTCACCTCTACACCCCGAAATCAGCTCTTCTGGTATAGACACTGCTTCATACTGCTCCTGCACTGCTCTGTACCCCACTTTATATCCTGTGACCTTACCTCTACACCCCCAAATCAGCTCTTCTGGTATAGACACTGCTTCATACTGCTCCTGCACTGCTCTGTACCCCGCTTTATATCCTGTGACCTCACCTCCACACCCCCAAATCAGCTCTTCTGGTATAGACACTGCATCATACTGCTCCTGCACTGCTCTGTACCCCACTTTATACCCTGTGACCTCACCTCTACACCCCCAAATCAGCTCTTCTGGTATAGACACTGCTTCATACTGCTCCTGCACTGCTCTGTACCCCGCTTTATATCCTGTGACCTCACCTCTACACCCCCAAATCACCTCTTCTGGTATAGACACTGCTTCATACTGCTCCTGCACTGCTCTGTACCCCGCTTTATAGTCTGTGACCTCACCTCTACACCTCCAAATCATCTCTTCTGGTATAGACACTGCTTCATACTGCTCCTGCACTGCTCTGTACCCCACTTTATAGTCTGTGACCTCACCTCTACACCCCCAAATCATCTCTTCTGGTATAGATACTGCTTCATACTGCTCCTGCACTGCTCTGTACCCCACTTTATAGCCTGTGACCTCACCTCTACACCCCCAAATTACCTCTTCTGGTATAGACACTGCTTCATACTGCTCCTACACTGCTCTGTACCCCACTTTATACCCTGTGACCTCACCTCTACACCCCCAAATCAACCCTTCTGGTATAGACTCTGCTTCATACTGCTCCTGCACTGCTCTGTACCCCACTTTATATCCTGTGACCTCACCTCTACACCCCCAAATCACCTCTTCTGGTATAGACACTGCTTCATACTGCTCCTGCACTGCTCTGTACCCCACTTTATATCCTGTGACCTCACCTCTACACCCCCAAATCATCGCTTCTGGTATAGACACTGCATCATACTGCTCCTGCGCTGCTCTGTACCCCACTTTATATCCTGTGACCTCACCTCTACACCCCCAAATCATCTCTGCTGGTATAGACACTGCTTCATACTGCTCCTGCGCTGCTCTGTACCCCACTTTATATCCTGTGACCTCACCTCTACACCCCCAAATCATCTCTTCTGGTATAGACACTGCTTCATACTGCTCCTGCACTGCTCTGTACCCCGCTTTATAGCCTGTGACCTCACCTCTACACCCCCAAATCATCTCTTCTGGTATAGACACTGCTTCATACTGCTCCTGCACTGCTCTGTACCCCGCTTTATATCCTGTGACCTCACCTCTACACCCCCAAATCATCTCTTCTGGTATAGACACTGCTTCATACTGCTCCTGCGCTGCTCTGTACCCCGCTTTATATCCTGTGACCTCACCTCTACACCCCCAAATCATCTCTTCTGGTATAGACACTGCTTCATACTGCTCCTGCACTGCTCTGTACCCCGCTTTATATCCTGTGACCTCACCTCTACACCCCCAAATCATCTCTTCTGGTATAGACACTGCTTCATACTGCTCCTGCACTGCTCTGTACCCCGCTTTATATCCTGTGACCTCACCTCTACACCCCCAAATCATCTCTTCTGGTATAGACACTGCATCATACTGCTCCTGCACTGCTCTGTACCCCGCTTTATATCCTGTGACCTCACCTCTACACCCCCAAATCATCTCTTCTGGTATAGACACTGCATCATACTGCTCCTGCACTGCTCTGTACCCTACTTTATATCCGGTGACCTCACCTCTACACCCCCAAATCATCTCTTCTGGTATAGACACTGCATCATACTGCTCCTGCACTGCTCTGTACCCTACTTTATATCCGGTGACCTCACCTCTACACCCCCAAATCATCTCTTCTGGTATAGACACTGCTTCATACTGCTCCTGCACTGCTCTGTACCCCGCTTTATAGCCTGTGACCTCACCTCTACACCCCCAAATCATCTCTTCTGGTATAGACACTGCTTCATACTGCTCCTGCACTGCTCTGTACCCCGCTTTATATCCTGTGACCTCACCTCTACACCCCCAAATCATCTCTTCTGGTATAGACACTGCTTCATACTGCTCCTTCGCTGCTCTGTACCCCACTTTATATCCTGTGAATTCACCTCTACACCCCCAAATCATCTCTTCTGGTAGAGACACTGCTTCATACTGCTCCTGCACTGCTCTGTACCCCACTTTATACCCTGTGACCTCACCTCTACACCCCCAAATCATCTCTTCTGGTATAGACACTGCTTCATACTGCTCCTGCACTGCTCTGTACCCCGCTTTATACCCTGTGACCTCACCTCTACACCCCCAAATCATCTCTTCTGGTATAGACACTGCTTCATACTGCTCCTCCACTGCTCTGTACCCCGCTTTATAGCCTGTGACCTCACCTCTACACCCCCAAATCATCTCTTCTGGTATAGACACTGCTTCATACTGCTCCTGCACTGCTCTGTACCCCGCTTTATACCCTGTGACCTCACCTCTACACCCCCAAATCATCTCTTCTGGTATAGACACTGCATCACACTGCTCCTCCACTGCTCTGTACCCCGCTTTATAGCCTGTGACCTCACCTTTACACCCCCAAATCATCTCTTCTGGTATAGACACTGCTTCATACTGTTCCTGCACTGCTCTGTACCCCACTTTATAGCCTGTGACCTCACCTCTACACCCCCAAATCATCTCTTCTGGTATAGACACTGCTTCATACTGCTCCTGCACTGCTCTGTACCCCACTTTATATCCTGTGACCTCACCTCTACACCCCCAAATCATCTCTTCTGTTATAGACACTGCTTCATACTGCTCCTGCACTGCTCTGTACCCCACTTTATAGCCTGTGACCTCACCTCTACACCCCCAAATCATCTCTTCTGGTATAGACACTGCTTCATACTGCTCCTGCACTGCTCTGTACCCTGCTTTATAGTCTGTGACCTCACCTCTACACCCCCAAATCATCTCTTCTGGTATAGACACTGCTTCATACTGCTCCTGCACTGCTCTGTACCCCACTTTATAGCCTGTGACCTCACCTCTACACCCCCAAATCACCTCTTCTGGTACAGACACTGCTTCATACTGCTCCTGCACTGCTCTGTACCCCACTTTATATCCTGTGACCTCACCTCTACACCCCCAAATCACCTCTTCTGGTATAGACACTGCATCATACTGCTCCTGCACTGCTCTGTACCCCGCTTTATATCCTGTGACCTCACCTCTACACCCCCAAATCACCTCTTCTGGTATAGACACTGCATCATACTGCTGCTGCACTGCTCTGTACCCCGCTTTATATCCTGTGACCTCACCTCTACACCCCCAAATCATCTCTTCTGGTATAGACACTGCTTCATTCTGCTCCTGCGCTGCTCTGTACCCCGCTTTATATCCTGTGACCTCACCTCTACACCCCCAAATCTGCTCTTCTGGTACAGACACTGCTTCATACTGCTCCTGCACTGCTCTGTACCCCACTTTATATCCTGTGACCTCACCTCTACACCCCCAAATCATCTCTTCTGGTATAGACACTGCATCATACTGCTCCTGTACTGCTCTGTACCCCGCTTTATATCCTGTGACCTCACCTCTACACCCCCAAATCATCTCTTCTGGTATAGACACTGCTTCATACTGCTCCTGCACTGCTCTGTACCCCGCTTTATATCCTGTGACCTCACCTCTACACCCCCAAATCACCTCTTCTGGTATAGACACTGCATCATACTGCTCCTGCACTGCTCTGTACCCCGCTTTATATCCTGTGACCTCACCTCTACACCCCCAAATCACCTCTTCTGGTATAGACACTGCATCATACTGCTCCTGCACTGCTCTGTACCCCACTTTATATCCTGTGACCTCACCTCTACACCCCCAAATCAGCTCTTCTAGTATAGACACTGCTTCATACTGCTCCTGCACTGCTCTGTACCCCGCTTTATATCCTGTGACCTCACCTCTACACCCCCAAATCATCTCTTCTGGTATAGACACTGCTTCATACTGCTCCTGCACTGCTCTGTACCCCGCTTTATACCCTGTGACCTCACCTCTACACCCCCAAATCATCTCTTCTGGTATAGACACTGCTTCATACTGCTCCTCCACTGCTCTGTACCCCGCTTTATAGCCTGTGACCTCACCTCTACACCCCCAAATCATCTCTTCTGGTATAGACACTGCTTCATACTGCTCCTGCACTGCTCTGTACCCCGCTTTATACCCTGTGACCTCACCTCTACACCCCCAAATCATCTCTTCTGGTATAGACACTGCATCACACTGCTCCTGCACTGCTCTGTACCCCACTTTATATTCTGTGACCTGACCTCTACACCCCCAAATAAGCTCTTTTGGTATAGACACTGCTTCATACTGCTCCTCCACTGCTCTGTACCCCGCTTTATAGCCTGTGACCTCACCTTTACACCCCCAAATCAGCTCTTCTGGTATAGACACTGCTTCATACTGCTCCTGCACTGCTCTGTACCCCACTTTATATCCTGTGACCTGACCTCTACACCCCCAAATAAGCTCTTTTGGTATAGACACTGCTTCATACTGCTCCTCCACTGCTCTGTACCCCGCTTTATAGCCTGTGACCTCACCTTTACACCCCCAAATCAGCTCTTCTGGTATAGACACTGCTTCATACTGCTCCTGCACTGCTCTGTACCCCACTTTATATCCTGTGACCTCACCTCTACACCCCCAAATCATCTCTTCTGTTATAGACACTGCTTCATACTACTCCTGCACTGCTCTGTACCCCGCTTTATAGTCTGTGACCTCACCTCTACACCCCCAAATCATCTCTTCTGGTATAGACACTCCTTCATACTGCTCCTGCACTGCTCTGTACCCCACTTTATAGCCTGTGACCTCACCTCTACACCCCCAAATTACCTCTTCTGGTACAGACACTGCTTCATACTGCTCCTGCACTGCTCTGTACCCCGCTTTATATCCTGTGACCTCACCTCTACACCCCCAAATCACCTCTTCTGGTATAGACACTGCATCATACTGCTCCTGCACTGCTCTGTACCCCGCTTTATATCCTGTGACCTCACCTCTACACCCCCAAATCACCTCTTCTGGTATAGACACTGCATCATACTGCTCCTGCACTGCTCTGTACCCCGCTTTATATCCTGTGACCTCACCTCTACACCCCCAAATCACCTCTTCTGGTATAGACACTGCATCATACTGCTGCTGCACTGCTCTGTACCCCGCTTTATATCCTGTGACCTCACCTCTACACCCCCAAATCATCTCTTCTGGTATAGACACTGCTTCATTCTGCTCCTGCGCTGCTCTGTACCCCGCTTTATATCCTGTGACCTCACCTCTACACCCCCAAATCTGCTCTTCTGGTACAGACACTGCTTCATACTGCTCCTGCACTGCTCTGTACCCCGCTTTATACCCTGTGACCTCACCTCTACACCCCCAAATCATCTCTTCTGGTATAGACACTGCATCATACTGCTCCTGCGCTGCTCTGTACCCCACTTTATATCCTGTGACCTCACCTCTACACCCCCAAATCATCTCTTCTGGTAGAGACACTGCATCATACTGCTCCTGCACTGCTCTGTACCCCGCTTTATACCCTGTGACCTCACCTCTACACCCCCAAATCATCTCTTCTGGTATAGACACTGCTTCATACTGCTCCTGCACTGCACTGTACCCCGCTTTATATCCTGTGACCTCACCTCTACACCCCCAAATCACCTCTTCTGGTATAGACACTGCATCATACTGCTCCTGCACTGCTCTGTACCCCGCTTTATATCCTGTGACCTCACCTCTACACCCCCAAATCAGCTCTTCTGGTATAGACACTGCTTCATACTGCTCCTGCACTGCTCTGTACCCCACTTTATATGCTGTGACCTCACCTCTACACCCCCAAATCACCTCTTCTGGTATAGACATTGCTTCATACTGCTCCTGCACTGCTCTGTACCCCACTTTATATCCTGTGACCTCACCTCTACACCCCCAAATCATCTCTTCTGGTATAGACACTGCATCATACTGCTCCTGCACTGCTCTGTACCCCGCTTTATATCCTGTGACCTCACCTCTACACCCCCAAATCATCTCTTCTGGTATAGACACTGCTTCATACTGTTCCTGCTCTGCTCTGTACCCCACTTTATAGCCTGTGACCTCACCTCTACACCCCCAAATCATCTCTTCTGGTATATACACTGCTTCATACTGCTCCTGCATTGCTCTGTACCCCACTTTATACCCTGTGACCTCACCTCTACACCCCCAAATCATCTCTTCTGGTATAGACACTGCATCATACTGCTCCTGCACTGCTCTGTACCCCACTTTATATCCTGTGACCTCACCTCTACACCCCCAAATCATCTCTTCTGGTATAGACACTGCTTCATACTGCTCCTGCACTGCTCTGTACCGCACTTTATATGCTGTGACCTCACCTCTACACCCCCAAATCATCTCTTCTGGTATAGACACTGCTTCATACTGCTCCTGCACTGCTCTGTACCGCACATTATATCCTGTGACCTCACCTCTACACCCCCAAATCATCTCTTCTGGTATAGACACTGCTTCATACTGCTCCTGCACTGCTCTGTACCGCACATTATATCCTGTGACCTCACCTCTACACCCCCAAATCATCTCTTCTGGTATAGACACTGCATCATACTGCTACTGCACTGCTCTGTACCCCACTTTATATCCTGTGACCTCACCTCTACACCCCAAATCATCTCTTCTGGTATAGACACTGCTTCATACTGCTACTGCACTGCTCTGTACCCCGCTTTATATCTTGTGACCTCACCTCTACACCCCCAAATCACCTCTTCTGGTATAGACACTGCTTCATACTGCTCCTGCACTGCTCTGTACCCCACTTTATATGCTGTGACCTCACCTCTACACCCCCAAATCATCTCTTCTGGTATAGACACTGCATCATACTGCTACTGCACTGCTCTGTACCCCACTTTATATCCTGTGACCTCACCTCTACACCCCAAATCATCTCTTCTGGTATAGACACTGCTTCATACTGCTACTGCACTGCTCTGTACCCCACTTTATATCCTGTGACCTCACCTCTACACCCCCAAATCACCTCTTCTGGTATAGACACTGCATCATACTGCTACTGCACTGCTCTGTACCCCACTTTATATCCTGTGACCTCACCTCTACACCCCAAATCATCTCTTCTGGTATAGACACTGCTTCATACTGCTCCTGCACTGCTCTGTACCCCGCTTTATAGCCTGTGACCTCACCTCTACACCCCCAAATCACCTCTTCTGGTATAGACACTGCATCATACTGCTCCTGCACTGCTCTGTACCCCACTTTATACCCTGTGACCTCACCTCTACACCCCCAAATCATCTCTTCTGGTATAGACACTGCATCATACTGCTCCTGCACTGCTCTGTACCCCACTTTATAGCCTGTGACCTCACCTCTACACCCCCAAATCAGCTCTTCTGCTATAGACACTGCTTCATACTGCTCCTGCACTGCTCTGTATCCCGCTTTATATCCTGTGACCTCACCTCTACACCCCCAAATCACCTCTTCTGGTATAGACACTGCATCATACTGCTCCTGCACTGCTCTGTACCCCGCTTTATAGCCTGTGACCTCACCTCTACACCCCCAAATCACCTCTTCTGGTATAGACACTGCTTCATACTGCTCCTGCGCTGCTCTGTACCCCGCTTTTTAGTCTGTGACCTCACCTCTACACCCCCAAATCAGCTCTTCTGGTATAGACACTGCTTCATACTGCTCTTGCTCTGCTCTGTACCCCGCTTTATATCCTGTGACCTCACCTCTACACCCCCAAATCAGCTCTTCTGGTATAGACACTGCTTCATACTGCTCCTGCACTGCTCTGTACCCCGCTTTTTAGTCTGTGACCTCACCTCTACACCCCCAAATCAGCTCTTCTGGTATAGACACTGCTTCATACTGCTCCTGCGCTGCTCTGTACCCCACTTTATATCCTGTGACCTCACCTCTACACCCCCAAATCAGCTCTTCTGGTATAGACACTGCTTCATACTGCTCCTGCTCTGCTCTGTACCCCCTTTTATATCCTGTGATCTCACCTCTACACCCCCAAATCATCTCTTCTGGTATAGACACTGCTTCATACTGCTCCTGTACTGCTCTGTACCCCGCTTTATATCCTGTGACCTCACCTCTACACCCCCAAATCACCTCTTCTGGTATAGACACTGCTTCATACTGCTCCTGCACTGCTCTGTACCCCGCTTAATACCCTGTGACCTCACCTCTACACCCCCAAATCATCTCTTCTGGTATAGACACTGCTTCATACTGCTCCTGCACTGCTCTGTACCCCACTTTATAGCCTGTGACCTCACCTCTACTCCCCCAAATCATCTCTGCTGGTATAGACACTGCATCATACTGCTCCCTCACTGCTCTGTACCCCGCTTTATATCCTGTGACCTCACCTCTACACCCCCAATTCAGCTCTCCTGGTATAGACACTGCTTCATACTGCTCCTGCTCTGCTCTGTACCCCGCTTTATATCCTGTGACCTCACCTCTACACCCCCAAATCAGCTTTTCTGGTATGTATGTGCATCGATTTACTTTTATAAACCTTATTTTATTAAGAAGTGCTTATAAGCCCTGTTTTCTGCCTAATTTTATACAATTTATAAATGTTTGTGTTTGTCTTCTGTAGCTCAAGCAGCTCATGGATATACAGGCTGTGAAGTGTAGTGTTTCAAATTAGCCTGTTAGGGAACTCTCTCAAGGAGCATGTGGTCACTGATTGGTTACCATGAGACAGGGCAGCCCCTGGACTTATAAATACAATCATACACTTACATATACACTTATAAATACACTGTCTTCATGAGTGTCAGAGAGGAAAACCAATTAAGCATGTCTTAATAAAATAAAGTACACAAAAAATAAATAGACACACATGTATATTATAATTCTAGTGAAAACCAGAAACCTTTCATGTTCCTTTAAAACTAATTAGGAAAAAAAATGTATAAACATATGTGACTAATGTGTATTAGTAATAAGGAACTGGCTCAGCAGTCTGGAAGCCCACAATGAAGTATTTTGCTAATAACTTGTTAGTCAAAGCAGTGTCCACTTTTCCCATACGGTTTTAACAAAGATATTTAATACCCAATGTCCTTAAGGGGCCACTTAATTCAGCACAATTTGGGCCACATCACTGTAAAGATATCCTAAAATAAGTTGAAACACTTTTTCATTTTTGAAATGTGCTTTTTTTCACTGAGAAATCAATCAAATAAAATCTGTGTTTATATCTGTGAACACTTAATTACTGAAACCAATCAGGTTTATTTCTCAACACACTGATTTCAAACAATGAAAATGTAACCCTTACCAGATCTGTGTGTGCCGACATGGAAAACTGGTACTCACCTAAATCAGGAAAGCTATGGGATTGCTATCAATCACAGCCTTCCCAGATAGCGCTTCATACATTGTGCTCTGCACTAGGCTATCTGCTAATTACTTATACAACAGGCAGTGGGCGAAATACACTGCATGTAAACAAATATTTAAAATATATATATTTTTTAGCTGTTATTAGTGTGATTTAAAAAAAATATAGATCATTTTAACAAACAACATTTTGCTCTCTTACACCATGAAGAGCACTTATAGTGGGTTTGGTGACCGTTTAATATATAATGCTTTAAAATATCCAAATTCCATACGGCAGTATCTCTTAGTTATTCCTTCATTCTGGCACCTCGCTGATTCTTGGGAGTTATCGAGTTATCTGAAGACAAACTTGTATACAGGACATTAAATGAGAACCAAGTGGATGAAGCTAATAAGCTATTACCAGCCCCTCCACACAAATGTGAAAATAACCTTTTTTTTTTTTTTTAAATCCTAGATTTGGATAATTTTCTAATCCTGTCCCCAAATTAATCCTCTCAATGTAAATTCACAAAACATCTTCACATTTAAGCGGCATAGTTTGGTTTGCAGATTCCTTTTTTTCATTCACGTCAAAAAATATCTCTTTTTCTATAAGGTTTCCAACCAGACTTGTCATACAGTTTTTCTTGTGAAAATCACTTTTAACAGTCCTTCAAGTGTAAAAACCCAATGTTCGATGTGAAGGACGGATATTATTCTTCTTGCTAATGTAATATCTCTACATTTTTAACCAACAGTCTTTAAATAAATCAATCTTAAAATATCACTGTACACACATACATATATACTCCTCCCTTTTACACATTAGTCACACAACCCCAATTCCTTAATTAGGAGTATTTATTATTTACTTGGATTCTATAAGATGCCTTATTATTATTATTATTTACTTTTACTGTGCTTTTACTTTGTTAGTCACATCTTGGCTACTGATATATATATATATATATATATATATATATATATATATATATATATATATATATATACTGTATAAACACTGTATAAAAATGTGTACTGACACATAAAGTTTATGCTCTGTTTGAGACACATATGCATGGTGAGTTTCACTCTGGAGGGAAGGTGTTTATTATTTTTTTAATCTGGAATTATATTTTGCAACTTGTCCTGGTAACTGATACTGAAGCTCTGCAACTTGGCCCTGCAACCACAAGTTGATCTGGAAAATCGGCAACTTGTTCTAGCGTCCGATTAACTATCCTGTGTGTGGGGATAAAAAGAACATAACAACCTGCGGGTAGGATTGGACTTCTTGGCTTTTTCAAGCGCAACGAAGAACTGGGTCTTAGGTGGACCTAGTTGAAATGAGGCAAGCAGTTAAGGCACATAAGGGCCGCGGGACTTCGGCCTCCAAAACAGCATCAAAACGAGGCAGAACAACGCCAGGCACACGTGACTTAGAAAATACAACACACTTAAGACAGTAACACTTACGCGAACAACGCCAGACATGCGGGACTTTGAAAATAAAACCAAAAGCAGTCAAGATCCTCCATTTTGTAGTGAGCAAGTAGCATTTACAGCCTGAAATGGTGGAAAACTGCGCATGTGCAGGTTTGTCCTCGCGCTTGCACTCTATAAATACTGGAAAGCTTCCAGAATTTTCTCCCTTTCTCCTCAGATACTGAAGTGTGTGACTGCACGTTATCAGAGGACATATTTTATTAGGAGATTGTTACCTCTTGATGATTTTGAACAAAAACATTGACAGCTAATAGGTAAAAAAATATTATTAATTAATTTATTACTTCATTAATTGAAAAAAAATTAGCTAAATATGAAAATTTTAGGATGACATAATTTAACACATGCTAACACCTCTATGATTTGGTAAAAATAAATAGAAACATAAGAGGTAAAGCCTTATTAGTCATTAATCAATTAATTGATTTATTACCCCCCAAATAATATATATATTTTAGGCTGACGTTACTTAACACATTGTTCAGTATAATTTTACACTTTGAAGATGTCTGTACATTTCACAGTGACACAGAATTTGCCTGCACTGCCTGTTTATTAACAGACTGACACATGTGTATGAAGTAAAAGACAGCAACCCAAAAGGAAGATTTATAGTATATTTCATTACATTAATTCACTTAATAGTTAAACTATTATTAATTATTCATTGATTACTTAATAAATACATGAAAATATAAGATAAATAGTACATTTTAGGATGATGTTATTTAAGTAATGCTAAGCTACCTCTTTATCATTTCTACTAAATACATACAAACATAAGAGGCTTATTATTCATTAATTTAGTCAGTGAATGATTTTAAACAAAAAAAAATACAAATATTAAATTTTACCATCACTTGATTTACCACATTGTACGCTGTATATGTTTCTACAGTATAAAATATAGTAATGACTCAAATCCTTTTACACTTTGCAGGTCTATGTGAATTGGACAGTGACATACATTTTGACTGCACTGCCTTAAGGACAGCTACTTGTAAGTTACAGTACATTAATTTATAACATATTTCTGCAAATTTTCTTTGTAAGATTTTATATTACGTTATAGATCAATTTATATGCTTCAAACATTTATAATGAATGTGCAGTATATTTCAGCAAATTATTTTCTGTAACATTTATTTTATGTCATTGAGAGGTATTTTGCCATTACATGTCATGAAATCGAAAATAAGCCCTCTAGAGAAAATATTTAGCTCATTACTTGATTCAAATACTATACTATCACATATACAGTGGATATAAAAAGTCTACACATCCCTGTTAAAATGTCAGGTTTCTGTGCTGTAAAAAAATGAGACAAAAATAAATGATTTCAGAACTTTTTCCTTCTTTAATGTGACCTATAAACTGTTAGGTTAGGGAAGAAAAAAAAAAAAGAAAAATAATGCGGTTGCATAAGTCTGCACACCCTCTTATAACTGGGGATGTAGCTGTGTTCAGAATTAAGCAATCACATTCCAATTCATGTTAAATAGGAGTCAGAATACACCTGCCATCATTTAAAGTGCCTCTGATTAAACCCAAATAAAGTTCAGCTGCTCTAGTTGGTCTTTCCTGACATTTTCTTAGTCGCATCCCACAGCAAAAGCCATGGTCCACAGAGAGCTTCCAAAGCATCAGAGGGATCTCATTGTTAAAAGAAATCAGTCAGGAGTAGGGTACAAAAGAATTTCCAAGGCATTAGATATACCATGGAACACAGTGAAGACAGTCATCATCAAGTGGAGAAAATATGGCACAACAGTGACATTACCAAGAACTGGAGCTCCCTCCAAAATTGATGAAAAGACGAAAAGAAAACTGGTCTGGGAGGCTACTAAAGGAGCTGCAGGAATATCTGGCAAGTACTGACTGTGTGGTACATGTGACAACAATCTCCCATATTCTTCATGTGTCTGGGCTATGGGGTAGAGTGGCAAGACGAAAGCCTTTTCTTACGAAGAAAAACATCCAAGCCAGGCTACATTTTGCAAAAACACATCTGAAGTCTCCCAAAAGCATGTGGGAAAAGGTGTTATGGTCTGATGAAACCAAGATTGACATTTTTGGCCATAATTCCAAAAGATATGTTTGGCGCAAAAGCAACACTGCACATCACCAAAAGAACACCATACCCACAGTGAAGCATGGTGGTGGTGGCAGCATCATGCTTTGGGCTGTTTTCTTCAGCTGGGGCCTTAGTTAAGATAGAGGGAATTATGAACAGTTCTAAATACCAGTCAATATTGGCACAAAACCTTCAGGCTTCTGCTAGAAAGCTGAACATGAAGAGGAACTTCATCTTTCAGCATGACAACGACCCAAAGCATACATCCAAATCAACAAAGGAATGGCTTCCCCAGAAGAAGATTAAAGATTTGGAATGGCCCAGCCAGAGCCCAGACCTGAATCCGATTGAAAATCTGTGGGGTGATCTGAAGAGGGCTGTGCATAGGAGATGCCCTTACAATCTGACAGATTTGGAGTGTTTTTGCAAAGAAGAGTGGGCAAATCTTGCCAAGTCAAAATGTATCATGCTAATCATGCTATTAGTTTAAGAGTGTGCATACTTATGCAACCATATATTTTTTCTTCCCTCTACCTAAAAGATTTCAGATTGTTTTTCAATTGAGTTGTACAGTTTATAGGTCACATTAAAGGTGGAAAAAGTTCTGAAATGCTTTATCTTTGTCTCGTTTTTTTACAGCACAGAAACCTGACATTTTAACAGGGGTGTGTAGACTTTTTATATCCACTGTGTATATATATATATATATATATATATATATATACTGTATATATAAAGTGAACAGTCTCAATCCTCTTCCTCTTTATCTCTCCTCCTCCACGCCTCTCCTTGCCTTTCCTACCTCCTCTCTCTCATATTCCACTCTCTTCCTCCTTCCTCTGCCCCCTTCTCTCACTCTCTCTCCCCTTCTCTCTCACTCCCCTTCTCTCTCTCTCACTGCCCATCCTCTCACTCTCCCTCCATTTTCTCTCTCTCCCTGCACTCTTCTCTCTAACAACCTTTTCTCTTCCTCTCCTTTCCCCCTCTCTTCCTCCTCTTTCCCTTCTCTCTCCATTCTTCCTCTCTTCATTCTCTGTTCGTCTCTCTTCCTCTTTATCATTCTCTATTTCCCTTTTATCTCTATTTCTCTTCTCTCCTTTCTGCCGCTTCCTCTCTCCCCCTTCTCCCTGTCTCTCTCTTTCCCTTGTCTCTCCACCATTTTCTCTCTCTCTCCATGGTCTCTGCCACCATTTTCTCTCTCCCTATCCATGTCTATTCCTCCCCTTGCCTCTTCCACCCTTTTCTCTCTCCTCCTTATCCATACCCCAACCCCTTGTCTCTCCTGCCTTTGTATCTCCGCACCCTCTTGTCTCTCCCACCATTTTCACTCTCCTCCTTGTCCATACCCCAACCCCTTGTCTCTCCCGCCTTTGTATCTCCACCCACTCCTGTCTCTCCACCTTCCCCTTTTCTCTCTCTCCCCTTGTCTCTCCCACCCACCCTTTGTCTCTCCCATCCTTATCCCCCCCCTTCTCTCTCTCCCCCCTTGTCTCTCTCTTCCACTCCCTGTCTCTCCCACACTTGACTCTCCCCCTGCTCTCTCATCCTTCCTTTTTGCTCCACCTTGCCTCTCTCCTCCGCCTTGTCTCTCTCGTCTCTCCCACCCTTTTCTCTCCGCTTGTCTCTCTCTCTCCCCCTCCCCGTCTCTCCCACTCTTCTATCTTTCTCTCATCACCCTTGTCTCTCCCACGCTTCTCTCTCTCTCTTCCCTCTTCTTTGTCTTCACCACCCTTTTTTTACCCCATCTCCCCCTTGTCTCTCCCCTTTTCTCTCTCTCGACTCCCGCTCGTCTCTCCCTCTCCCCCCTTGTCTCTTTCTTCCCCTTTTTTCTCTCCTCCTCCTCTTGTTCCCCCTTGCCTCTCCCACCCTTTTCTCTATCCCCTTGTCTCTTCCACCCTTTTCTCTCTCACTTCCCCCTTGTCTGTCCAACCATTTTCTTTCACCCCCTTGTCTCCCCCACCCTTGGTCTCTCCCCCCCTTATTTTTCCCCCCTTACCTTATCTCTCCCCACCGCCGTTGTCTCCCCCTCCTGTCTCTCTCCTGCTTACTGGTGCAGTCACTGTCATATTGCAAGTTGGGTCTGAGGGAGGCTCTGTACAATTGGGTCTTAATTGTGAGATGAAAAACATCGAAATACAGAAGGTCAAAAGATTCTGAAGACTTCACGAGGATTAGAAATAGAAACAGTAATAACCTGTAATAGGGTGCTTTAGTCGAGCTTCAGTCATAGGTTTATATTTTAAAAAGTATTAATAATATGATCTGCAGGCAGTGATAAGATGTGTGAACAGGTTGGTTTTTAATTACGAATATTAACTCTCAATTAATTTGTAAAAAGCTTCAATACGATAACAATATAAAATTATAATATTTGTAAATTAGAACTGTTCATTATGGCATAGGTTGGATGCTGGGAAAGTATGATAGACAAAGCAAAAAAGATAAAGAGATATATTTATGAAACAGATTTGCATAAAAAAGATGGATAAAGTTTGGATTAAAATATGGTGATAAATATCCTCACTTCATGTTTCTGTTGTAGCCTATTTATCAAAAGGGATAAAATTGAAACTTGTTAATAAAGAGGTTCCATAGAGAACACGAGGGAGGGTGCTTTATTTTCTATCCACTTTTATTCTTACCACATTTTTAATATATTTAACAAGTAGAAATTTGAGATAAGAAAAAGTGACTGAGAAGATCTTGACTCATTCTCAGGAGATCTTCTACCTGCTGGATGATGTCATAATGACATCACTATTATCACAATCACTGCAAAACATCTGGGGGTTAATTGTAAAGCATTGGGAAGGGGCTACGTTTTAGACACAGTGGATATATTTGTCTGTCTTGTGATGAGAAGAGTATCAATCCTACTTATTGATGAATTAGATATTTGTCTTAAATAATGTATGTAGGTATATATGTGATTTGTTACCTTGTCTAGTTTTACTTTTGTTGTCTGTTTTGTATCAGTATTATTAAAATCCTGACCATTATTAAAACAATCTCAAAAGGAATATCCACATATTGGGTTTTTGTTTTTAGGACAATTTTTTTTATCCTAAAATATCATTATTGTTTCTAAAGTTAAATGTTCCCTATTTTACTATTTATAACATTTAGACCAAATAAATAATATCCAGACCGAGAAAAAATTAAAAAAACACATATTTAAAATGATCTAAAAGATAAATTATAAAAAATAGTCTATGACCTTTTATGTATAGATTGGAGGACAGAAGATAGGTGGGTAATGTGATAACAAATGTGAAATGTTTATTTATAACATATTTAGGTACACACATTAATCCACTCATTGTGATACTGTAATAAAATACACACATACACAGTGAAATAAACCTTTGGTGTTGACTCAAACAAAGGTTTTAGATGTTACTTCAGCAGTGTATGATTTTTGTATAGTAGAAAAATGCACAATTTCAGTTTAATGATTAAGTTCTCCTTTAGCTTTTTTTGGTATTGTCATTTTGCCACTTCACATATTTTCTCTGTGTTGGTTCACAACCCAAAGTGATACAGAAGCACAAAGTCTCCTAAAATACCACACTAAGAAATCAAAGTAATGCAAGTGTTAGCACCACATAGTTATTTAAAGGAGAGAAAAAGGAACACCCTGAAGCTAGTATCCAAGTACACAAGAATCCAAAAGTATAATTAATATATGGTTTCAATCATTATATACAACAGACTCAGACTGAACTTTAAAAACGTAACTTTTATTAATCGGGTAAAAATACCATAAAATAAAAGGACGACAATTACAAATAAATAAAAAAATACAATGGTTTAGGTGTGAGCATACGAGCTCATCAGTTAGTAGTAATTAATCATAAATAGTAAGATCTATCTGTAGACGACTCTGGCGATCTATCTCTATTCACTTGACTTAGACAGTCTAGGAGTAATAACAAGATTTAAATATTTATTCTAAGTAACAAATATTTTGGTGTATCTATCTAATGACTATATAACTGGCCAGTCACTACATATTATCTGTATGGTTTGCCAATATTGATCAAGTTTTCTGTAGCTATATGGCCATTGACAACTACCTTAAGATTGTCTAAATCAGCAAGTGGAGAGAGATTGCTAGAGAATATATATATACATTCTAATATTAATTTATTAATTCTATATTTACATCTGACAGCTGTATAGTTAAATTCTATGCCAAGAGGACTGTTCAGCCCTGTCACGGGCCCCTTTCCAGGGCCTGGATCTTGGCCCATTGAACCATCATAGAGGACAGACTTGTCCCATTGGAAAATTCCTTCCCCAAGAGCCACTATCATGGCTCCAGTCACTGGACTATGTGCCAATCACCTGGTATGAGCAGGTGGGTGGTGGGGTGAATAGCCCGACGACAAAAGGCAAAAGTGTATAATGTGTAAATATACGTGTAAACGACAATGGGTTTGTCAATCACTTGAATTTATTAGAAATATCTATAAAATAAATATTTATCATAGTACACAGTATCACTTATAAACAAAGTATATACAAATTTGTAGACAGCTTGACATTAATATGCCTTTCAGGATCTAAGCTCTCATAGTTTTTTCCTTTATAGGCCCAATTCCTTGGTTCATTCATGCAACAAAACTCATATAGAACACATGAAAAATAACTGAAGGGACTACTAAGCTGGAAAAAAAAATGTATTAAAAAAACTAAGAAAATTCTTGTATAAACCAAAGTCCATAACTTCAGGGTCGCTTAAATCAAATGGTAATTGTCACAATCTGCTCTTCTTATGGAGCTTGATAAGGCGGACTAGAGTCGGACCAACCCTGCAAATTTGTTTGGTTTGCAATATAAAAAAGTCAATAAATATAATATTCTAGTCAATGCAAGTTCTATTATATGTAGTAACACATTCATTGCCGGAATCGATATGACACGTAAATTCTAAATAAAATAAAAATGTTTTGATTGCAGATTTGTGATCTTGAGAATGTTGTGCTATTAAGTTTAATACCTTTCATCGCTTTCCCTATAATTTATAATACAGTATATTTGCTTTTACAGTTATAGTTTACAGTTTAACCCGATTGCGCATCCTCTCTAGTACCCGTAGGATTTTTGGCTACATTTGTCATTTACGGGTGTAAAAACAGTTGCAGGCTTGAGGACTAGTAGCAATTTAATAGTGATTTGCAATTGTAAAATTTACGAGATTGAAAGATCAAAGGCTTAGCTGGGACGGAGTTCAGATTTTGACAGCCCGTAGGGTTTTCCGCCTGTAACCCGCAGATCGTTTGCGGGTAGCTAAAAGAGGTCAATTTAATAGCCATAACTTTTGCGGGCTCCTTTATAGGCTTTGGAAACTGCAATTTGGGGAATTTAATCGGCCCTCAGTTAGATAGAGTAACCACCAGGATAAGAGAGATGTACTCATAAGAATGAAGACACATCATGTGCTCCAAAAATATGCATGATTTATTGATTCCACAACCACAGTTTTATACCCAAAATAACCACCTGTCAATCAAGAGGACATAATACCCACATGAGTTTGATGTCCCAGGGGTGTTAACCAAGCCTTTTCACTAGGGCTACTATTGTCCAATATCTCTGGGCTGAGGTTAATTGATAAGGAGGTGCCTCTCAGTCTACTGATGTCAGACCTCTTCTGTCCCTGATGGGATTAGCCATTACACATGTTATTCCTACTAGCCAGCTACCTAGGGGGTAATTAAAAGTGTAGCCTTTCTGATTGATTAACACTAATCAGGGTCATGTGACTTGGGAAAGGTTGCTGGAGGTCAGTCTTTAAAGTGATATACACCCAATAACCCTTGGTGGCACAATACATATCACACAGACATAAATCAAGCCGAACACATAACTGAACCCGTCCCCTCAGTCCAACCATAGTCAGAACAAAGGAAAGTCTTGAGTCCAGATGTACATGTTAGGTCATGGTGAGCCCATGTTTTACAGCTCAAATTTCCATTATGTGTGACCACATATGTAAGTCTGAATAGATTTTTATGAGCTTGCCAAATATTTTTGATTACTTTTATAAGTTCTTAGCAGAACTGTCATGTAGATATGTAATAGCTGACAGAGATTAAATATTTGCAACATTCCAAACAAGCAACTGGTCTTTATCCTGTGTGTTTTTTTGTCATTTGAGATTTGACTGCCTCATATCCCTCATTCAGAACACGTTGTATTTTCAGATTTCACTGAAAAACTCCCCACATTCAAAACATGTACATTATATTTCTCCTGGTGAGTTTTCTTATGTTTTGTAAGACCTGTGGCCTGACTGAAACATTTCCCACATTCAGAACATTCAAATGGTTTTTCTCCTGTGTGGCTTCTTATATGTCGATTGAGATATGTGGCCTGACTGAAACATTTCCCACATAAAGAACATTCAAATGGTTTTTCTCCTGTGTGGCTTCTTATATGTCGATTGAGACCTGTGGCCTGACTAAAACATTTCCCACATGCAGAACATTCAAATGGTTTTTCCCCTGTGTGAGTTCCCATATGTCGATTGAGATGTGTAGCCTGTCTAAAACATTTCCCGCATTCAGAACATGCAAATGGTTTTTCCCCTGTGTGAGTTCTCACATGTTGATCAAGATGTGTGGGCCGACTGAAACATTTCCCACATTCAGAACATGCAAATGTTTTCTGTCCCGTGTAAGTTATTGGCTTTGCTTCCAAATAACTATGTGATAGACTGAAATCTTCCAATACATGATCTGGTGAAATAAGGGAAATGTGGTCCTCTTCAAGGGTATTCCAAATCTTGGATACATCTGTTTGAAATAAAAACACCAGGAGTAAATGATTTTAAAATCTGAGAGAAAAATATACTTCCAAATGAAAATTATAAGTCAGAGACCAATTCACAGTTAATAGATTATCAATTTGGTTGAATGTCTAAAGAGTATAGTGTGATCCTGTGCATCACCAATTGTTGTCAATTATGGTCTTTTGTTTAACTAAATATGATTTTATATTTATTTGAATTGTGCAAGTATAATTTGTTTTTATCAGTGGAATGGTTTTGTTTGATGTACAATAATATGTATTACATTTTATTTGTTTAATAAAGTCCTGCTTTCCTGGTAGGGAAATGAAATATGGATAACAAAATAAAGCAAGTAAGCTGAAATATACTTCATTTATTTAAGGAACATGTTTATAAAAAATACAGCATTTTGATTCCAGAGTTTAGTGTTCTGCGACAGACTGTTGGATGCATTAAAGAAAATTGGTACTTTGTAACTATGGGTGTACAAAGACTATATACTGATATTCCTCAGGAAAAATCATTACATCAAGAGGAACTGACTATTGCGTCAGTCATATTGTTGTCCCCAGATAAATAATAGCAATTATTCCCAAAAGGGTTAATTGCAAGCCGGGTTTTGCAGAGGCATAAGATATCAAATTGCCAATATCCACTGGATAATAGAGAAAGCAAGAGAGGTCCAGAAATACCATTTACCTCTGCTTCATAAACTAATCTAAAGTTTTTGACTATGTGCATCACAACAAAATGTGGCAAGTTCTTAAGAAGATGGAAGTACCAGATCCTCTCATCCTCCTCCTGAGGAATCTGTATGTGGGGCAAGAAGTCAATACACGAGCAAAGCACAACAGAATGGTTCAAGATCAGGATAGGAGTAGGACAAGGTTGTGCATTGTTAAGTTATCTATTCAACTTAAAGAGGAATATATCATACGTAAGGCCGGGCTGGACAAATCCAAAGCAGAATCAATATTGTTGGGAGAAATATCAACAAATTCAGAAACATGGATGATACTACTCTGAAGGCTGAAAGTGAAGAAAGGGCCTACTGCTGAGGGTGAAAGAAGAGAGTGCAAAAGCTGGCATGCTGCTCACTATTAGAAAGACAAAGATCATGGCAAACCGCAATCACAGTTGAGGCTGATAGAATTGATGCTTTTTAATTATGCTGGAGAAAAATGCTTAAAATGCGGAGAATGCAATAAGATCAAATAAATCAATACTACAGGGGATAAAGCTAAACTGTTCACTACTGCACTAAAACGACCCCAGAAAATGCGATTACAGACTCAGTGCCCACAGGCGCCCTCTCTTAGCCTATGTTCAACTACAATAGATAGTGGGGAAAACTCTACAGGATTAGAGATTATATTGCAAACATGTGACCCTTCTTTATTTGCTCAATTTCCCCACTTCTACATTTGGCCTATTAAAAAAAAATGGCGTCTGTTGACATCAAGTTTCATGCATGAAAAAAAATGGCGCCCATTTTTTTTTAGCCCAAAACTCGATATAAACCGACGTCATTTTTTTAACTTAACTCTATTTTAGCCTCTACTATCCTCTGCCTTGAGAGCCTCGCGATGAGTGCCTTCAGCGCTCATCACGGGCCTGGCAATAAGCGCCTTCTGCACTCTGTGCAAGCCTCTCCCCCTCTACCTTACAGGCCTCGCGATGAGTGTCTACGGCGATCATCATTGCAAACCTCAGCAAACCTGTAACTTCGGCACTCATTGCGCATGCACAAACCCGTAACTTTTAACATAGCGTGACCGACAAGCTTGCAATTACGACAACTAGATATGTGATATTTTATGGATGGGATGATGGTTTGCCCATCAGCTCTCAGTCTCCGCCCCTTGTGACTCATACACTTGTCACTAACCTGCACAGCTGAGTCTCCGCCCCCTTGTGACTCATCCACCTTTCACTAACCTGCTCAGCTGTGAGTCTCAGCCCCCTTGTGACTAATACACCTATCACTCACCTAAACAGCTCTGAGTCTCCGCCCCCTTGTGACTAATACACCTGTCACTCACCTGCACAGGGGTCTGAACAGATTTCCACCTGTTGACAATCCTGATCATCTCGCTCATCCTCCTCTTCCTTAACTGATATTATGTCCATGTCTCCACTATGAAGACCTAATGTGTACAGAAGAATATTGAGAGGGTTTCATTTATCAACATAAAAGTTTTGGTCTCTAATGTTCAAATTAACTGCATAAAATATAATACCATTACATTAAAGTCACAGAGCAAACATTAACAGCGTCTCTGATGAGGGATCCCATCAGCAACTGGTAACAGATAATAGTGTCTCTGCTGTAAAAAAAATGAGACAAAGATAAATAATTTCAGAACTTTTTCCACCTTTAATGTGACCTATAAACTCGACAACTCAATTGAAAAACAAACTGAAATATTTTAGGTAGGGGGAAGAAAAAATATAAAAATAAATAATATGGTTGCATAAGTCTGCACACCCTTAAACTAATACTTTGTTGAAGCACCTTTTGATTGTATTACAGCACTCAGTCTTTTTGGGTATGAGCCTATCAGCATGGCACATTTTGACTTGGCAAGACTTGCCCCCTCTTCTTTGCAAAAACACTACAAATCTGTCAGATTGCGAGGGCATCTCCTGGGCACAGTCCTCTTCAGATCACGCCACAGATTTTCAATCGGATTCAGGTCTGGGCTCTGGCTGGGCCATTCCAAAACTTTAATCTTCTTCTGGTGAAGCCATTCCTTTGTTGATTTGGATGTATGCTTTGGGTCATGCTGAAAGATGAAGTTCCTCTTCATGTTCAGCTTTCTAGCAGAAGCCTGAAGGTTTTGTGCCAATATTGACTGGTATTTGGAACTGTTCATAATTCCCTCTATCTTAACTAAAGCCCCAGTTCCAGCTGAAGAAAAACAGCCCCAAAGCATGATGCTGCCACCACCACGCTTCACTGTGGGTATGGTGTTACATAGTTACATAGTATTTAAGGTTGAAAAAAGACTTTCAGTCCATCAAGTTCAACCTTTTAAGATCTCCTTTGATCTGCAATATGTGGATTAACTATTAATTAATTAGTTGTATAAAAAAAATCAATTCCCTCCTGATCCCAGACACCGGCGACCGGACTTCTCCCTGGATCAATACTGCCTCTCTAATTATCCATGATAACCCTGAATTCCCTTTTTAATTAGAAATAAATCCAGTCCCCTTTTAAAGTTATCTATCGAATCCGCTGTCACCACCTCGTCTGGTAGAGAATTCCACAGATTAAACACCCTTACTGTGAAGAACCCTTTTCTTTCTTTAAGGTGGAATCTTTTTACTTCTAACCTCAAGGGATGTCCTCTTGTCAGTTAAAAACCTCTTGGCACAAAAAGCATGCTGTGGGATGCGATTAAGTGTTCTTTTGGTGATGTGCAGTGTTGTTTTTGCGCCAAACATATCTTTTGGAATTATGGCCAAAAAGTTCAACCTTGGTTTCATCAGGCCATAACACCTTTTCCCACATGCTTTTGGGAGACTTCAGATGTGTTTTTGCAAAATGTAACCTGGCTTGGATGTTTTTCTTCGTAAGAAAAGGCTTTCATCTTGCCACTCTACCCCATAGCCCACACATATGAAGAATGCTGGAAATTGTTGTCACATGTACCACACAGCCAGTACTTGCCAGATATTCCTGCAGCTCCTTTAATGTTGCTGTAGGCCTCTTGGTAGCCTCCCAGACCAGTTTTCTTCTCGTCTTTTCATCAATTTTGGAGGGAGCTCCAGTTCTTGGTAATGTCACTGTTGTGCCATATTTTCTCCACTTGATGATGACTGTCTTCACTGTGTTCCATGGTATATCTAATGCCTTGTAAATTCTTTTGTACCCTTCTCCTGACTGATACCTTTTAACAATGAGATCCCTCTGATGCTTTGGAAGCTCTCTGTGGACCATGGCTTTTGCTGTGGGATGCGACTAAGAAAATTTCAGGAAAGACCAACTTGAGCAGCTGCACTTTATTTGGGGTTAATCAGAGGCACTTTAAATGATGGCAGGTGTATGCTGACTCCTATTTAACACGATTTGGAATGTGATTGCTTAATTCTGAACACAGCTACATCCCCAGTTATAAGAGGGTGTGCAGACTTATGCAACCACATTATTTTTATTTTTTTATTTTTCTTCCCTCCACCTAAAAGATTTCAGTTTGTTTTTCAATTGAGTTGTACAGTTTATAGGTCACATTAAAGGTGGAAAAAGTTCTGAAATTATTTATCTTTGTCTCATTTTTTTACAGCACAGAAACCTGACATTTTAACAGGGGTGTGTAGACTTTTTATATCCACTGTATATACACAGAGAGAGAGAGAGACACAGTAAATAAATAGTACATGTGTGTTTACACTTGAATGTCTAAAACAAGTTAAAAAACCTGCTCCCAGCTCAGAATTCCAAGAATAACAGTTATTACACTGCATTCTGGGAAGCTGAGCAGGGACATGCAAATGTGCCCACAAATGCCTTGCTCTTCAATCCATGGCCATTTTCAAACATGGCTTCCTTTAAGCTTATGCCTGCTGTATTACACAGCTTTAATGCAAAGCCAATGTTGGATTGTACACAAGCTGGGAATCCCATTCATGTACAGCTGTTTCAAGCTTGCTGGCTATTATCAGCATGGAGTTGGAACTCAGCTTGTGTTGTGGACCTTACGTGTAGATAGTTCACCACAACAATCATTGAATATATGGTGGGCAAAAGAGCAATAGAACCCCTCCACCGTACAGTAGTACAGTAAATAAATAGTACATCTGTGTTCACATGTCAATGTCTAAAACCAGTTTTATATATATATATATATATATATATATATATATATATAAGTAAAAACCTTTATTAAATTCAATAAAAATTGGGGAAAACGGTGTTAGGTACTAAAAATGTAAAAGGTTGATCCTCAAACACTTGGTAAATCATAGGACAACTTAAACATGAGATACCATCAAACAGAAAAGAGAATGTACAAGCACAAGATAGTTAATTATCCAGCAGATACCAGTAGTCACTGCTGATGGTATGGAAGTAGCAGCACTATTATTAGTTAGTTGGCTGTAAGTATACATGGCGTATTACATATTCTGGCAAGGTAACTGTGGGTAAACCTGAAAACGCAGTTAGGATATGTAATACGCCAGGTATACTTACAGCCAACTAACTCATTGACCTGCAAATCAATTTATAACTTTTTTGACATGTGTTTTTCTTGTTTTATTTGGTTATTCTGTCTCTCATTGTTAAAATACACCGACCATTAAAATTATAGTCTGATAATTTCTTTGTCAGTGGAGAAACGTTCAAAATCAGCAGGGGATCAAATACTTGTTTCCCTCACTATACATATCTGCAACATCTCAAATGTCTTTAATTACTTTTATTCCTCACCTTCACTGATATTTACTGGAATTTCCTCTTCTTTAACCTGTTGGTGACTCCTCACATCTGGTTCTGCTTCCTTCCCAAGCGCTGACCCAACCGAGGGCCACACATGTCCTGTATAAATATACACAGACTAATTACAAGTATACATGGCGTATTACATATTCTGGCAAGGTAACTGTGGGTAAACCTGAAAACGCAGTTAGGATATGTAATACGCCAGGTATACTTACAGCCAACTAACTATTTTAATAGTGCTGCTACTTCTATACCATCAGCAGTGACTACTGGTATCTGCTGGATAATTAAGAACACCATCCCCACTGTCAAACATGGAGGTGGAAACATTATGCTGTTTCTGCTAAGGGGACAGGACAACTGCATTGAATCAAAGGGACGATGGACGTGGCCATGTACCGTCAAATCTTGGGTGAGAACCTCCTTCCCTCAGCCAGGGCATTGAAAACGTGTCGTGGATGGGTATTCCAGAATGACAATGACCCAAAACACACAGCCAAGGCAACAAAGGAATGGCTTAGGAAGAAGCACATTAAGGTCTTGGAGTGGCCTAGCCAGTCTCCAGACCTTAATCCCATAGAAAATCTGTGGAGGGCGCTGAAGGTTCGAGTTGCCTAACATCAGCCTCGAAACCTTAATGACTTGGAGAGGATCTACAAAGAGTGGGACAAAATCCCTCCTGAGATGTCTGCAAACCTGGTGGCCAACTACAAGAAACATCTGACCTCTGTGATTGCCAACAAGGGTTTTGTCACCAAGTACTAAGTCGAAGGGTCAAATACTTATTTCCCTCATTGACCTGCAAATCAATTTATAACTTTTTTGACATGTGTTTTTCTTGTTTTATTTGGTTATTCTGTCTCTCATTGTTAAAATACACCGACCATTAAAATTATAGTCTGATAATTTCTTTGTCAGTGGAGAAACGTTCAAAATCAGCAGGGGATCAAATACTTGTTTCCCTCACTATACATATCTGCAACATCTCAAATGTCTTTAATTACTTTTATTCCTCACCTTCACTGATATTTACTGGAATTTCCTCTTCTTTAACCTGTTGGTGACTCCTCACATCTGGTTCTGCTTCCTTCCCAAGCGCTGACCCAACCGAGGGCCACACATGTCCTGTATAAATATACACAGACTAATTACAAATTATTATTTTATCAATTAATGACATATAATGCTTTAATTGTATTCAGTGTTACATTTAAAAATATATAAAGTACATTATGATCAGTATATACTGTAAGGTAAAAACCATAAAACACTTATAATAAACATAATGGTGTCATTATTAAACTGAAGACTAAGAGATTTAACTCAATAATTTACTATTCCTAAAATATTTACAAATTCTATTGAAACATAAAATAAGTGAGTTATGTGAATCACTGACCCCGGAGGAATCTCCTTCTCATCCATCTCATCCTCTCCTTCCTCAGGTTTAATATTATTTTATTTTAATAGCTTTTTCTTTTAATGTAATGTTTTTTTAAGTTATACATATTAATTTATTTTTAGTAAATGTGTATTATTTCCAGTAATTTTTATTTATATATGTTGTTTTTTTTTGTTCACATAATATAGCCTTGGAAAGGTTTGCTTTAGGGACTATGGGGCTCCACATGAAGCTCTCAAGGTAGGGGTTAGGGTGTCATAGGGGTCCATAGGAACCCTTATGATATTTACTGTATATACTCGAGTATAAGCAGAGTTTTTCTGCCCATTTTTTAAGGCAAAAAAGGGCCCCCTCGGCTTATACTCGAGTCACTCTCCCCCTGTGTCTCTCTAACCCCCCCCCCCCCCGTGTGTCTCTAACCCCCCCGTGTGTCTCTCTACACCCCCTGTATCTCTTTCCCTCCCCCCTCCTCAACCTAAGCCCCCCTCCTCAGCATAAACCCCCCTCAACCCCCCTCCTCCACCTAAACCCCCCTTAAATACCTCCACCCACTCCCCTCACTTACCTGCTTGTGCTCCGGCCTCCGCTCCTTGACCCGGCGCCGGGTCAAGGAGCGCAGGCCGGAGCACAAGCAGGTAAGTGAGGGGAGAGGGGGGAGGTATTTAGGGGGTTTAGGTTGAGGAGGGGTGTTGAGGAGGGGGGTTGGGGTTGAGGTTGAGGAGGTGGGTTGGGGTTGATGGGGGTTGAGGTTGAGGAGGGGGGTTGAGGTTGAGGATGGGGGGTTGAGCATGAGGATGGGGGGTTAAGGAGGGGATTGAGGATGGGGGGGTTGAGGAGGAAGGTTGAGGATGGGGGGGTTGAGGAGGAAGGTTGAGGATGGGGGGGTTGAGGAGGGGGTTGAGGATGAGGAGGGGGTTGAGGATGAGGAAGGAGGATGAGGAGGGAGGAGGGAGCTTGAGGATGAGGAGGGAGGTTGAGGATGAGGAGGGAGGTTGAGGATGAGGATGAGGAGGGAGGTTGAGGATGAGGAGTGGGGTTGAGAAGGGAGGTTGAGAATGAGGAGGGGGGTTGAGGAGGGTGATAAGGGAGGGGGGAAGAGACACAGGAAAGGGAGAGGGAAGAAGAGACACGGGAGAGAGAGGGGGACACAGAGGGCACAAGAGGGACACAGGAGACAACACATTTCCCACC
Organism: Discoglossus pictus; assembly: GCA_027410445.1. Classification (NCBI taxonomy): domain Eukaryota; kingdom Metazoa; phylum Chordata; class Amphibia; order Anura; family Alytidae; genus Discoglossus; species Discoglossus pictus. The sequence continues at coordinate 443,355,897 of CM050166.1, read as the reverse complement.
CTCGTCTTATACTTGAGTCACTCATTTTACCCAGTTTTTTGTGGTAAAATGGGTGCCTCGGCTTATACTCGGGTCGGCTTATACTCGAGTATATACGTAGTTAGGTTACCTCAGTTCGCTGATGCAAAGAACAATTCACCATTACAACCTGGGATGTTAGAACTATGAACGGAGGCAAACTGGAAGTGGTCAAACATGAGATTACAAGATACATTGATATTCTGGGAATTTGTGAACTCAAATGGACTGGAATGGGACATTTCACTTAAGACAAACATCAGATCTTTTACTGTGGTCAAGAATCAAGCAGAAGAAATGGCATAGCCCTCATAATCAATCAAAGGGCGGCCAAAAAAGTAAATGACAGAATGATTTCAATTTGATTTCAAGGCAAGCCATTTAAAATCACAGTGATCCAAGTCTATGCTCCAACCATGGATGCTAAAGAGGTCCAATGCTACAAATATTCAACACCTCATAGATCTATCACCAAAAAAATATGTCACTCTCGTCACATGAAAATAGAATGCTAAAGTAGGAAACCAAAAGATACCTGGAATAATGGGTAAGTATGGCCTTCAAGTACAAAATAAAGCAGATCAGTGATTAGTAGAAATGTTGTCATAGTAAACACCCTCTTCCAACAGCCTTTTAGATAACTCTACTCATGGACATCACCAGATGGACAATATAGAAATCCGATTGACTATATACTTTGCAGCAAAAAAAATGGAGGAGTTCTATGCAGTCAGCAAGCAAGGAAAAACCTGGAGCTGACTGTGGTTCAGACCATGAGCTTCTTTTTGCAAAGTTCAGAACTAAACTAAGGAAAAGAAGGGAAAACATCAGCAGATAAAAAATACATAATATTCCCAATGAATATGCAGTAGAGGTAAATAATAGATTTAAGGGCATAGACATGGAGGATAGAAAACCTGAAGAACTTTGGACAGAAGTTTGTGATATTGTCCAGAAAACAGCAAAAAAGTATAGCCCCAAACCATTGGAAATAGCGGAAGCCTTTGAAAAATTCTACCAAGGGTTATATAATTTAGACTCGGATAAAGAATTTAATAAATCCTCTAAACTCAAAGATCTCTTTAATTAGATCAAAGTAGAGGGGGAAACCCCAGAGGAATTCCTCCTTGTTGCAATAGTCACTATCCCTAAACATAAAACAAACAAAGAAGAATGTGGTGATTTACGACCCATTTCTTTGTTGAATACAGACCTTAAATTATATTTGAAAATTCTGGTCTCTAGACTGAATGTAATTATAAAAGATCTGATAAATGGAGACCAGACTTGTTTTATAGTGGGTCGGGATAGTACGGACAACTCCAGAAGACTATTTAACCCTATCTGCAGGCCGGGTTAATTACTCCCACCCTGTTCTTGTCTTTAGATGCCGAAAAAGCATTTGACAGAATAGGGTGGGAGTACATGAAATTGACCTTGGAAATCTATGGATTGGGGGATTTTGGAAACCGTGGAATAGCCGTCTTATATTCGAAAGCAATGGTGTCAGGATTGGGCTTTATTTCTAAAAGATTTAGAAGTTACAATGGAACAAGATAGGGTTGACCCTGTCTTCGCTCTCATAATTGAAACATTGGCGCAAGCCATTAGAAATATGGAGGAAATTAGAGGTATTGAAATAAATGGTTCAAGTTATAAAACTGTATTGTTTGCTGACGATGCTGTTATGAGTCTTACTGACTCTAAAAACTCTTTATATCATCTCCAAGAATTAATTGTGAAATTCGGAAATTCTAAATATAAACTCAATTTTCATAAAACAGAAGTACAATCTATAAATTTACGCGGTGGGCTTATAGAAGAATTGGAAAAAATATTCCCGTTCAGTTGTACAGGAAATAGGTTTACACACTTGGGGCCTCATTCTATTATCGGCCGTAAATTGTCCGTAAGGCTGAGATTCCTTGCGGGGGTTCTGTTAACTCGCAATTCAATTATACGGCCCCGCAAGGATCTCCTCTTACGGCCGGCCGCATATCTTGGAACCGGCCGTAAGCTCAGAAATCTACAAAGTCAAAAATAAATTCAAGCCTGCACTGTACAGCTCTGTAAATGCTAGGGATCATATTGGGGGACATAAGGATTAAAAGTAACCCACTCTCAAGCTTGCACATCAGCCCAAACCCGAGTTTAAATTAACTGTTTATTTTCCGGCTGAGGTGCTCCAAGCACTCTGGACTTTTTACATGTATATTTGACATATATTAAAAAAAAAATATTTTACGGATTTGAGTATAGGGGAATGTTGTGCTATTTTTTCTAACACCTAAAATCACTTTATAGTCTTCTCAAAGTGCAGGATGGCTTTATTTGAGCTATTTTATGTGCTTAATTGGTGCTAGCGGGACCTTTTTGCTGCAAGTAAGCTGCGGCTCGCTTTTAGCCTTGCAGGCAGGGTTCCCAGAGCAATAGAATTGCAACCGGGCTTTTCTTGCGGCTAATTTCCTTGCGGCCGTTTTAGTTCAAAGGCTTTCCTCCGGCGCGATCGGCCGCAAGAGATAACAAGGCGCCGGCCGCAAGCCTGCCGGAACCCCCGGCCGGAGGGGAATAGAATAGCCGGATAGCTTGCGGCCGGTCCTTGCGGCCCCGCAACAGCTGCGGCCGCTAATAGAATGAGGCCCTTGGGCATTACTTATAGGAAAGAATTAAACAAAATCATACCATTTAATTACAAAAAAATCTTTAGTCTATCCAAAATTGGAAAGGTAAGGACTTATCCTTATCAGGTAGAATTGTCGTTATTAAAATGACAATTCTCCCTAGATTCACTTATTTAGATAGGAATATTCCTTCGAAAATACCAAGTTATTAAATTAATCTTTTCCCGAACTTCGATAGACAGATTTATTTTTGCAGGTAAGAAAAACAGGTTTAATAAAAATATTATGATTAGAAATTTTTTAGCTGGAGGTTTATCTTTTCCCAGTTTTAAAGCATACCATGACACAATTATTTTGGGGCATATCAGTAAACGGACAAACTTAAGTAAAGAGAAACCCTGGTTCCAGATAGAAAATGTTCTGCTGTTAAAAATAAAATAACAGTCTAAAAAGAGTGCAAAGAATTACTCTTTGATAGTAACAAATGTTTTCATACATTTTGGAATAAACTTAACCCAAAGCTAAAGTTAATGCCCTTCTTAAGTCCCATCATTTCCACTAAAATACTTGCTAAATTTGTAGTACTCCATTTTTAGCATACTTGGTTTTGAAACGGAATAACTAGGTTAAAGGACATGCTGGTTAAGGAAACTTAGCCTCTTTAGAGTATTTAATCAAAAAGTATAATCTAGAAGTAAGGATTGTTTGCACTATGAGAGTCTAAAAATATCCCTAAAAAGTTTTTAATAAAACTCTGAAGTTCAGAGAAAATTTAACCCTGTTTGAAGAAATGATTAAATACACTCAGTGTAATAAATAATTACTAAATGTAACAACATTATAGGAAATAGTAAAGAGGAAAATAAAACGATTAATATAAAGTGGTGGAGATATATTTTTGTCCAGATCAATGATATCTCCTTAAACATAAAGAACATTATCCAAATTCAAACTGATAATAATATGTTATGGAAATACCAACAAAACCATTATTTAATGGGTAACAAAGCAGGGAAAATATTGTCAAGTAAATTTAAAAAAAACCCAACATATTCAGAATAACATCAGGAGATTAAGAGGGCAAGATAATATACTTTATTCTCAACCTAAAGAAATAGGAGACATTTTAAGAAATATTACCCGGCTTAGATGGATATCTAAATTGCTACTATAAAATCTTTTAATCAGAACTAAAAACATCATTAGTTAAAATGTTTAATGACATAAAAGATCATGGTATAATTCCACAATAAATCTTGCAGGCCAAAATTTAAAACATCTTAAAAACAGATAAAAATCCATAAGACTTAAAAAATTACAGACCTATCTCATTAATTAACGTAGACATAAAACTCTACACAGGTGTATTAGCAAAAAGATTAAGCAACTTGATCCCTAAACTCATAATAGAAGATCAAACCGGATTTGTGAAAGGGAGACGGGGCCCGGATAAGGTTAGGAAAATTACTGATTTACAGACTTGGTCCATAAAAGCAGGCTTCCCTCGCTCACCCTGTCATTGGATGCAGAGAAAGCATTCGACAGGTTGAGTTGGGACTTCATAAATGACATTTTGAACAAATTGAATTTGGACAGTTTGGTTCCAAGGCAATTAAGGCCCTTTATAGAAACTCAACTGCTTTAATAAGCGCAATGGGAATGGAAACAGAAAAATTCTCCCTGGGGAATGGGACCAGACAAGGATGCTCGCTTCCCCCCTTAATCTTTATATTAAAGATGAAATGAATGGAATTGTAATAGGTAAACAGTCTTATAAAATATCATTATTCGCGGACTATGTAGTTATATTTCTTACAGATCCAGAAAAATCTTTCACAACTTCAAAAAATATTAGAGAAGTATAGTTTGGTGTCATATTTTAAGATTAATATCAAAAATCAAATGTAATCTACAACAATATTAAAAAATCGAGAACAAGTTCTAACACAGGTTTATTCCCTTTTACTGGGAGCGTAAATATATCACGCACACTCATGAATCCATAGTTCTTTCCCATTTGTTAGGTTGGAATAGTAAAATAACTAATATTGGGTGGTCTTCCTTAGAAGAAGATATGATACCAAACATAAGTAAGGAACTTTATCTGTGGCTCCCTAGAATGAACTTAAAGTCATTAAACTCTCTACCTGAGGGTATATATTGGTTAAAATTTTGGTATGCTCATAGATCAAAATATTCCAAATTACCTTCGTTGGCCTCTCCTATAGAGGTGCTACGAGATAAGGAAGAAACGTGGCTTGTCACTTACTTAAAGAGTGGAGGCAAGGCCTACGTTAAGGGTCTATACTACAAGGGAGATAGACTAACACAAGAGCTAATTAAGAAGGATTCTCAGCTTAAACCACTTACATGGTTAGACATACATATATTAAATGGACAATTTTCATCTTTGGGACACTTAAGTCACTATCAAGAAGTAATGTCGAAATTTGAACTTTTGACTATAGAGGAAAACTTAACCCATAAAGTTACAAAATGCCAAAACAATCTGAGATCGATTCATCAAAGAGTTAAAACAGATAGAATTATCAAATGGGAATTGGAACTGGTTGTTGTGGTGGGTTCTTTCCATGCTAGTCAAAAAGGCATCTTAATGTACCTCGTATAGGGAACTATTTTTCAAATTGGTACAGAGATGGTACTGGGTGCCTGTTGAATTAAATATAATAGATGGAGCTTACCCCCAAAATTTTTGGTGGGGCTGTAGTAATTTAGGCACCCAAAGATGATCTTATTTCATATGTATGATCTTAACATTTCGATATCACAAAGATTGTTACTTACTCACTGTCTGCTTGTGGCTAAATGGTTATTGATCAAAAATTGGAAGCAAATAAAGATACCTACATGGAATGAGGTTAAATGTATTATGAATAGAAACAGAGCATTAGAATTACCAAATAAACAATTTTAAAATGGCGAGTTTGTGGGTAGCTACATGAAGTCTAAAGGATAGTAGAAAGCACATTTTTTTTTTCTGATGAGAAGGTCTTGAATAGAATATTACCCTGTTATGTAGTTGAGTGATGTGTGAGGGTTAAATGTTAATTTTTGACGTCATGTATATGTAATTGTTGTACTGTTATTTATATTTTTAATAAATAAAATAAAAAAGAAGAAGAAAGCCTAAAGAACTTTGGACAGAAGTTTGTGGCATTGTCCAGAAAACAGCAAAAAAGAATATCCCCAAAGGAAAGTAAACTAAGAAGGCAAACTGAGACTTTGAGAATAGACCAGGAAAAAAGAAAAGCAACATTTAGTGTACATAGGAAAATATTTGTCCAACTTAATATCAGAAATCCAGAGGATAGCAAGAAGAGACAAGGAGAGAGTCTATAATATATGATATAAAGGGATAGAAGACAATAACAGAATGGGAAAGTCAAGAAGATCTCTTCAAGAAAATTGGGGATCTCAAAATAATGTTTCATGCCAAAGACAGCATGATAAAGGACAAAAATGGTAAGTACTCAGAAATAAATAAGATAAATAAGATGTGGCAGGCATACGCAGAAGATCCATACATGAATGATCTTAATATCGCGGCTAGGCTCAATAGTTTGACTAGTTAGCTGGAGCCAGATGTCTTGGAGAGTGAAGTGAGATGGGCCCTAGGATGTCTTGCTGATAACAAGGCTGCAGAAGTTGATGAAATTCCAGCTGAACTATTTAAAATCCTAAAAGATGATGCTGTGAAAGTGTTGCTAGCCTTATGTTAACAAATGTAGAAAACAGTGGCCAGTAAACTGGAAAAGGTCAGTCTACATCCCAATAAAAAAAAAGTGCCAAAGAGTGCTCCAATTATCAAACAGTTGCACTAATTTAAAAAGCCAGCAAGGTAATACTTAAGATCATGAAAGTTCGGCTCCAACAATATATGGACTGGGAAATACTAAATGTGCAAGCCAGGTTTTGCAGAGGCACAAGAGATCAAATTGCCAATGTCCACTGGATAATAGAGAACGCAAGAGAGGTCCAGAAATCTTAAATCTTAACAGCACTGATAGGCTCAATAGTTTGACTAGTTAGCTAGAGCTAGATGTCTTGGAGAGTGAAGTGAGATGGGCCTTAGGAAGTCTTGCTGATAACAAGGCTAAAGAAGTTGATGATATTCCAGGTGAACGATTCAAAATCCTAATAGATGATGCTATGAAAGTGATGCTGATGCCAACAAATGTGGAAAACAGTGGAAAAGGTCAGTCTACATCCAATAAAAAAAAAATGCCAAAAGGTGCTCCAATTATCAAACAATTGCACTCATTTAAAGATATCTAGTAGAAGATTATATATATATATATATATATATATATATATATATATATATATATATATATATATATATATATATACACACACACACAAGATCTTTAGCGAAGATAATAGCTGTGCTGGTCCTGTACAATTAATGAAGTGCATGTTATGATGCCTTGCAGTAGAAATATTTGAAAATGATTGTATTAGCAAGGTATAGAAAATCTAGAAGATTCCTAATCTGTTACAGAATGTTATCACTTCAAGTTTAAATATTTACTCATTGAACATGTTATGAATTTCAACAGCAATACAAGCACTTCCTGTTTTTTTTTTTTTTTTTTTTTTTGAATACCGAGCCTGTGTTTATTTTACTAAATGCTGCATCTGAGAAAGGGTGCAAAGAGACATCTGCTGCCTTGGTGAAGGGAAATAAAATAACCTGGTGGATTTGCTTGGTAGGTTTGGCCATAACAACCTTATCAAGCCTGACTAAAGAAAGGGGATTGCCACCCCAGATCCCAAGAGATAATTGACAATTATTGCCAATAATCACCCATTTGAATAAGATTACAGACTATGCTGGTGGTGGGTAAGAAAGGTTGCTTGACTGGAAAAAATATAAACGTTTGTGTTTGTGTCCTGTAATAAAATGTTTTGAATCCTTTTTCAATTTCTCTAAAAAATGTATTTTTATATAACAGTGAATTGATAAAATACTTTTATGATATATAAGTGTAAATTATAAATACCTGCAACATCTCAATGTCTTTAACTAGTTTTATTCCTCACCTTCACTGATATTTACAGGAATTTCCTCTTCTTTAACCTGTTGGTGACTCCTCACATCTGGTTCTGCTTCCTTCCCAAGCTCTGACCCAACTGGAGGCCTCACATGTTCTGTATAAATATACACAGACTAATTACTAATCATTTCTTCATCCATTAATGACATATATGATTTAATTGTGTTCAGTGCTACATTTAAAAATAGTACATGATCAGCACACACTGTAAGGTTAAATCATAAACATAATGGTGTCATTATTAAACTGAAGACTAAGAGATTTAACTCAATAATTTACTATTCAGAAAATATTTACAAATTCTACTGAAAAATAAAATAAGTGAGTTATGTGAATCACTGACCTGCAGAGACCTCTGATTGGATCGTCCCCGGAGGAATCTCCTTCTCATCCATCTCATCCTCTCCTCCATCACTAACAGGGTCTACATTATCACTTTGGGGACCTGTTATTTCCAATAGAGAAAAAATGTTCATGTAAATTTCTTACTATTGGTAATTATAACAACTGGTAATAACATGGAAGGAGCGTGTTCTGCTGACACTACAAGGACTGACTGGGATGTACCCCCTGCTGTGTACTATTCCTGAGATAAACCACATAATAGATATTCTCCTTCTATTTTGTTCCTTTTATATTGTGATTCCTACTTGAGAGAAAACAAAATGTTACCTGAGTTTGGTGAGATTCCTAAAGTCTCTTTATGTCCATCTGTATCACACTGGGAAACACAAAAGAAGATGAGAATACAATATAGATTATGACAAAGTTGTAGGACCGAGTATTTTATCTTATCTCATATATACTTATATACAGCCTTAATCATGACAAAGCCATATGACTATCCCATACATCCTTGGAGTAAATTTCCACATTTGTCCCTAACAAACCTCTCTAAGGGTATTCAACTTATTTACTACGGTTTGTAATAATTAGTATTTCTACTAAAAAGAAGACAAAAAATGTAAACTCAGTCAACATTAATCAGGCATGCTTGGTATCCTGGAGCAGATTCGCTTGGAAGATTCAGGTGGTTATAGAATTGTAGCTATAGCCCCTTATCCATGTCCTCATGTCCAGATAGAGCTTGGTCAGTAATGGGAGTCACTGTGTCCTGGTATAATGTCACCTTGTCCAGCAGTGCTCACCTCTCCAGTCACATGGTGACTGTGGGGGATATTCTTCTTCACAATTGTGTATTCCTACAGGATGAGAGAGCAACATGTCATACGTCAGTGTTAGAGAGTCAGTTAGTGAGATATTCCCTCGGGTGCAGATCACTACTACAAGGACAGTCTCTCCTTCCCAGCTCTCTTCTTTTATTGTCTATAATATCACTGCCTACTTATCTGGAGGCCCAGACCCCGTACAGACCCCCCCCGCCCTCAATGCATCTGGATCACTATCATTATTGTGTCACCTTCTACACTATTTACAGTGGATATAAAAAGTCTACACACCCCTGTTAAAATGTCAGGTTTCTGTGCTTTAAAAAAATGAGACAAAGATAAATCATTTCAAAACTTTTTCCACCTTTAATGTGACCTATAAACTGTACAACGCAATTGAAAAACAAACTGAAATCTTTTAGGTAGAGGGAAGAAAAAATAAAAAAATAAAATAATATGGTTGCATAAGTAAGCACACCCTTAAACTAATACTTCGTTGAAGCACCTTTTGATTTTATTACAGCACTCAGTCTTTTTGGGTATGAGTCTATCAGCATGGCACATTTTGACTTGGAAAGATTTGCCCACTCTTCTTTGCAAAAACACTCAAAATCTTTAAGATTGCGAGGGCATCTCCTGTGCACAGCCCTCTTCAGATCACCCCACAGATTTTAAATCGGATTCAGGTCTGGCCTCTGGCTGGGCCATTCCAAAACTTTAATCTTTTTCTGGTGAAGCCATTCCTTTGTTGATTTGGATGTATGCTTTGGGTCGTTGTCATGCTGAAAGATGAAGTTCCTCTTCATGTTCAGCTTTCTAGCAGAAGCCTGAAGGTTTTGTGCCAATATTGACTGGTATTTGGAACTGTTCATAATTCCCTCTATCTTAACTAAGGCCCCAGCTGAAGAAAACAGCCCCAAAGCATGATGCTGCCACCACCATGCTTCACTGTGGGTATGGTGTTCTTTTGGTGATGTGCAGTGTTGTTTTTGCGCCAAACATATCTTTTGGAATTATGGCCAAAAAGTTCAACCTTGGTTTCATCAGACCATAACACCTTTTCCCATATGCTTTTGGGAGACTTCAGATGTGTTTTTGCAAAATGTAGCCTGGCTTGGATGTTTTTCTTTGTAAGAAAAGGCTTTCATCTTGCCACTCTACCCCATAGCCCAGACATATGAAGAATATGGGAGATTGTTGTCACATGTACCACACAGCCAGCACTTGCCAGATATTCCTGCAGCTCCTTTAATGTTGCTGTAGGTAGCCTCCCAGACCAGTTTTCTTCTCGTCTTTTCATCAATTTTGGAGGGAGCTCCAGTTCTTGGTAATCTCACTGTTGTGCCATATTTTCTCCACTTGATGATGGCTGTCTTCACTGTGTTCCATGGTATATCTAATGCCTTGGAAATTCTTTTGTACCCTTTTCCTGACTGATACCTTTTAACAATGAGATCCCTCTGATGCTTTGGAAGCTCTCTGTGGACCATGGATTTTGCTGTGGGATGCGACTAAGAAAATTTCAGGAAAGACCAACTAGAGCAGCTGACCTTTATTTGGGGTTAATCAGAGGCACTTTAAATGATGGCAGGTGTATGCTGACTCCTATTTAACATGATTTGGAATGTGATTGCTTAATTCTGAACACAGCTACATCTCCAGCAACCACATTATTTTTCTTTTTTTTCTTCCCTCTACCTAAAAGATGTCAGTTTGTTTTTCAATTGAGTTGTACAGTTTATAGGTCACATTAAAGGTGGAAAAAGTTCTGAAATGATTTATCTTTGTCTAATTTTTTTACAGCACAGAAACCTGACATTTTAACAGGGGTGTGTAGACTTTTTATATCCACTGTATATCAAATGATGAAACAAACATGGCTAATTCTGCTGTCCTGATAACATAAAGTATAAATTCTACATAATAAACACTCTAATAGCTACATAGTTATTGAAGCTGAAAAATATATAACTCATCAAGTATAACCGTCTTATATACCCATTGGTCTGTGTGTATAAACTGATCATGAAGAAGGAAATAAGTGCAATGAGTTAATAGAGGTGTCATTATGACATTGTCCATCAGCTCTGACCTCTCCAGTCATCAGGTACATAACTTCCAAGGTGTTAGTCAAGATCCCCTCAGTCATCTTCTTATCCTGGTTCATCTCAATCACGGTCAGTGAATTAGTCAGATGTTGTGAGATCTGGGAGAGTTAAAGAGAAATGTGAGGGAATAAGTTTGTGTTACTGCAGAGTAATAAATGCAGGTAGTAACAGGTAACATTTCCCAGCAGCCCTCACCTTCACAGTCAGCAGGCTAAGGATTTCCAGGATGTGATTTAAGATCTTGTCAGACATATTATCTTGGTTCATCATTGGTGATTTAGTTAGATGGTGAGTTTAGATCTAATCAAATTAGAAACATTTGTAGATAAGAGACAAGAGTGAATAAGGATCTGTTCTGACGTTGTGACGTACCTGACAAAGAACCCATTTATGGTTAAAACACATAAGGAACTTTTTTTATTTTAATTTATTTATTACAATAATCTACTAGATGTTCTAAAATCACACATCAATTTTTCATAAACTATTTACAAAACAAAGCTGACAACAGAGGAGACATGTCTAGAAGCAAAGCCACATGGGAAAGAATCAATAGCATCCTGTAGTTGTCTCACCCTCAATGTCAGCCACTGGTACTCAGCAGTTTCCTCAGGAGGGGAGTGAAGGGGGAGCAGTGCTGCTGAAGCCGAGACAGAAAGCGACAATAAATCTGCTTTGTATGTTCTTCTTATGCACACAGAGAGCAGGCCAGAGGATCTACAGACAAGAGATGGCGACAGATTGGGTGGTGAGAGCCTGTAAACTGCCCAACAACATAAACCACATTCTTCATATTCAATACATATCATATTTAGTTTTGTAGTTTGTGTATTTTCTTCAGGTGTTGTTAAATTAGGATCATTCTATAGGGCGGCTAACATATATATTGTATGGTTTTTGTAGTTACTGTATATTTCATATGTGATCTTGATCTGGCATTTATTTACAAACTAGCGACTTGTTCGTCAAAAAATGACGGTCAATAAAAGAAAGTGTTGAAATGCTGTTTGCCACACAATGTGAGTGTACTGTGAGCCTCAACTATATAGACCCCTCTAACACACTAATGAACGCATGTAATAACACTATAAGTGCCATGAGGGTCATCCAGGACCCTCATGACCCAAAGTGTAAGCACTACACCATTTTAACCCTGTCACTTATGGTGGTCTATCCAGAACCTCATAAGCCTCTATTTAACCCCATCAGTCCCATAAGGCTATATTATGACCATTATGGGCCTGTTACAACCCAACATTAACCACATAAGTGCCATGACAGTCCTCAAGGACCATCATGACACTAAGTATAAACACTACACTGCACTATACCCCCCCAATAAAACATTAAATATCAACTAAACACCCTCTACACTAACCTATTAACACCTACACTACCTACCCCCTAATAACCTCCTCACCACCACTGTAATTACAGAAATCAAAAAAACTAAAGTCATCAAAAATCTACATTACATAAAATTAAAAAAAACTAAAATCACCAAAAATAAAAAATGTACATTACAGAAAAAAAAAAACTAAGTCACAAAAATAAAAAAGGGACATTACAGAAAATAAAAAAAATACATTACAAAGCCCCCCCCCCCCCTACAGAAAAAAAAATTACACACCTGAAAAGGAAAGACATATAATACATACAATACAATACATACAATATAATACAACTAGCGACTTGCCCGTCAAAAAATGACAGCAATGTGATGTATATGTTTGTCAAGTTGTTTAGTTATTTAAATATATTTTTTATCCTTGTAAGTATTGTGATATGAACATGTATTTTTGTAAAATGTTGATGTAATGGTTTTTTAACATGAAATTTGTATCTGAAGAATTGTTCACTTTAATATACATTGAATCCAGAGGAAGTGAAGTAAAAAGTAAAAAGCCTTGTTGAAACGTCCCGAATTTTAACATGAAGTTTAAAATATATGTAAGCAATAACCTTGAAAGTATATATTTTTAAACTTGAACTTTATTTTTTATGTAACTTTGGAAGTTGTCAAAACATTTGTATAATTTGTAACATTATGAACAGGAACATAGTGAATACATTTTGTAACGTAATTTTGTATTAAAAGTATTAACATTTGAATGTAAAAACAGTTGAACTTTAAATTAATCAGTATTAACATGCAATTTGTATCAGAATAATTGTTAAGCTCAATATACATTGAATGTAGAGGAAGGCATACAGTAAAAACTCTCCTTAAAACGTAACTAAACGTAACTAATTAAAGTAATTCCTTACTGACCACATAAACTGCGATAAACATTAATGTAGGTAGTAATCTTAAGATAACAGACAATATTTACATTGTGACTTAAAAGGTGCTTGAGCTCTTAACATGAACTTTGTAATATGTTGAATGAAATAACTTGAAAATATTGTTTTTAAACTTGTAACATTAGAAACATTAACATAGTGATTTAACATTTTAACATAATTTTTCATAAAAATGCAAGGCAAGTATTTTGTGAGGCGAATTATCCATAAACATTACTTCCATTAATTATGACGGAATGAAACAACTAATTGTTATGTATTTTTTAATGCTTTTAAAAAATGTTTGCATGGCTTTAATTTGAATCCTGCAAAGTTATAGTACTTCATAGTAGACAATGTTTTTAGTAAAAATACGTCCATCTTCTAATAAATCACCTTGACTTTCATTGTTTTCAATGTAAACTTTAATAGCCTGTGGATTTTTGCACCGTGACAACGCAACGTACAATTGACCATGTGCAAATACTGATTCTTCCAAGAAAATACCCACAGATTTGAAAGTTTGACCTTGTGATTTATTAATGGTCATGGCAAATGCCATAATAATGGGAAATTGTCTTCTTTGAAGTATAAAAGGGAGACTACTTTCACTTGGTGCTAAATCTATTCTTGGTATGAAAACTCTCTCTCCTTTATGGGTCCCAGTTAAAATTTCAGCATCTATAAAATGGTCCTTTAATTGTTGAACAATTAATCTTGTGCCATTGCATAGGCCTTTTTTTGGGTTCATATTTCGCCGTAACATGATAATTGCACCTTTCTTTCGCTGCAAAATATGTGGTGGCATTCCAGAAGGAGTTACAGAGTTTATGAATTCAGTCGAAAAGTTAGCCTGACTTTCATTGTCATCAGCAAGTACAGAATCAGCACTGTGATAATTTCTTTGTGGTGCATTATTTTTTTTTAAAGATTTCATTATTGAGGATTAATGCATCTTTATTTTTACACGTCAGTATGACTTGGTTGGCAAGCTCGGAATATTCTTCGTTATTTATGCTAACTTCAAATATAGCCGATATAATATCTTGTTGACAAATCATATGAGGTGGGATCTCTACAGTGTCGTCAGGTAAATGTAGTATTTTTTCTGTTCTGCCTTCTCCAATTTTAATAAGCCAATCATTGAAATCAGTTTGGCCTTCTGATCTCATATTTTGTTGCAGTTGAAGATGGGTAAAATGTTTCCATACTGTGCTTGACTTGATCCAGGTTTCGATAATGTCAGTTCTATTTCCATGTACAACAACAGGTAATGTTTGTCTAAAATCGCCACCCAACAACATTACCTTTCCACCAAATGGAAAAATATTATCCATAACTTCACGAAGCAAACGGTCAATACATTGGAGGGCATAGAATGACATCATTGTGGCCTCATCTATTATAATTAATTTACATTTCTTTGCTTGTAAGGATGTCATGCGAATATCTGACACAGAATTTTCTAAAATAGGCACTGGCAGTTTAAATCCACTATGAACAGTTCTTCCACCTTCTAATAAAAGTGCAGCAATTCCAGTAGTGGCAAACGCCATTGCTATTTGTCCTTGTGCTCGTACCGAACTCATTAATAAATTGTACAAATAGGTTTTACCTGATCCGCCAGGTCCATCAAGATAGAAATAACGCTCTGTCACCATGTCATCATCTATTGCATATTTAATGGCATGAAATGCTTGCAATTGTTGTGTATTTAAAGTTGCAAGTCTTTCTTGTGTTCTTTCTGCTTGTAGTTGAATGTCATAGTCTTCAAAGTTTATGTCATCTATAAGACCTGGATCAGGCAAATTAAAACTTGCACAACTTAATCCATGAGTTAAAAATACTTCTTGGATTTCCATTAACGCTTTTAAGTGTGCAACGGGTTCATTTTATCGTCGCATAAAGTCTTCAGTCATATTACTTTTAAAAGTCTCCCACAAAGCTAATGCATTTGGAGCATTTGAGAAGATACAAATAAAAGCAAATTGTTCTCTCATCTGTCGTGGCATTTGACATTGTGCTGCTTCTTCTAAACATCTTTCCCACTCTGTATCATCAGCGAGTAAGTTTCTATGTCTTGCAGCTAAATGGAAGGATTCATATACAATGTCATTAACAGTTCTTAATTGTTCAAAACTTTGTGCTCCTGGAACATTTAGAAGTAATATCCGTAAGCAAAAACGTTCAACATCTCTTGGACTGACTGTGTAAATTTGTGGAATAATTTTATTGCCTCTGGTTTTTCTTGGTCTCCATAATCCATTCACAAAAACATAGTGATATGGAATTTCAATATATATGTATTGTGTAGCTTGAGCATCATTGGAATTTAATGCAAACCATGCAGTTAGTGTAGTGTGACGATCTTCACTTTGGGCCAATGCATTCATTTCATTTTCAGCATGGAAATAGACTAAATGTCGTTGTGGCAAATGTACTGCTAATCTATATACTGCATGTGGTCTATCATGCATTTCAAATTTTAAAAGCCGCCACATAGCTTCTGGTGCACTGACATAGCGAGCATCTACATGAGATGCAAGTTCATCATGTACTAACTCACTACATTCAGGGTTGTCTGCACTTTTGACGACTACAGTAGCTGCATCATAGCCTTTGTAAATATATTTGTAGACATATTTAATGGATTTGATGGAAGTGCAGGCTTCTACGTTGATGTGGGCGTTGTACTTCATGAGTAAATGAGGATTGTAGGGTACTACATATCTATTGTCCACTTTTTTTCCATGAATAATGGCACTATCTCCTTCTCTTCTTTTATAAAGTGGATATCCATCACAATTAGCATATGTTTTGTCTCTAAAATCTTTAGGAAAATCTTTTGAACATTTATTATTTTCCATACATGGTGATTGTGGATTAAGGTCTTCACAGGGTCCATGAATCATGCGATGAGTAACAATCTCATATAGTCTACCATATAGTTCTGGATCTGGTAGTTCAGCAACTATGACTGCATCCACTTTGTCCGAAGTATCTAATTTATCTTTCTCTTGAAGTATTATCAGAAGATGTGCATGTGTAAGGCCTCTTTTTTGAAATTCAATGGTATATACATAAGCAAGACATTTGCCAAATAACTGATTTATAGTGAAGTCATGTATTAATTCATTTAATTTGATCTTAAAAACTCTGGCTACTAAATCTGGTCGATCAGAAGCAGTTTGTCCAAGAAGTAGATTTAGTGTAATTTCTGGCCATTGTGGATTACATGTAAATGTCAGAAATAAATCTGGTTTTCCAAATTTGGTGACAATAGCCATAGCATCATTGTATCTTTCTCTCGTATTTCGAGGAGATCCTTGAAAGGAAGATGGTAAAATGATGGCTTTGCCAGCTGTCATGTCTCTGCTTGTAGCGACGTCAGCAACATAGTCCATGAGTCCACAATATTGTTCTACACGTAGTTTATCTTGTTGATATTTTATAAAGTTTAAATTATTTGCCTCAACTTGCAAATATGAATCAATAATCCATTGTTGAGTTAGTTTTCCACCACATAAAATTGGATTAAATTCATGTCTAATGGCAATTTGAGCTACTTTAAATTCAAGCATAGAAACATTATTTCGGATTCTGGCTTTAGCATTTGGGTAACTGGGAAGGGTTAATTTTGGTTGCCAACCTGCTTCTCCATGTGGGAAAAAGATGGGATATGTCATTGGATCTAAATTTGGACTTAAGATATTAATATTAATAAATGGTTGCTCCTCATTTCTGGGATATATTCTGTCTCTTTGAAATGGTGGTTCTCCTTCATCATTCTGAAAGACCATTGCAACCTCATTTGATGTTGGCAAGTTATAACGACGTTTATCAGTATGTCTGTCTCTTTTAAGCACCATATTAACCTTTGGCATGGGTAATTCATGTCTGTGCATGAAGTAGTTGTTCATTTTCTACTTCTGCCAATTTTTTGTAAGCTTTACTGTAGGGATTGTTGTCCATAATGTTATTTAGCTCTATGAAAACACTGGGTAAGCATTTTTTATTTTCTTCCATCTGCATACGTTGGTCAACAGCTTCCATTGTATCTAGGACATATAGTTGAGCGAATTTTCTTTGCTCTCCTTCCTCTGGATGTAAATGTGAAGTACGATGATAAATTTGGCCTTGGACTTTAAAACAGTAAGGACCATGTCCTGGTACATTAGCAGCTAATGTTGCCCCCATAGATGCAAAGGATATGGCACTATTGGAGGATCTTATGTTTGTGTTAAAATTTTTGTAGTTTGGAAAAGTAGGTTCAGTCATAATATTTTGTAAATAAATTGGAAATTCTTTCCTTTCTGGAAGTTTGAACTTGCCTTTTTGACAACAACTAATAAATTGTCCATCTCTGGGTCTCTCCTGTTTAAAATGATAAGCCTCACAAAACTGACATTGAGTAGTCATGTCCCCACAACTATGAACCTCTACTGCTAAAGACTTGAGTAAAGGACAATTTGCAAAGCATATCGGATGTTGACTTTCATATTCATCAGGTGAAAAGTCATGAAATGTTTCAACAACAGGTTCTAAATGTTTAGTTTTTTCCGTGGCTTTTCTTAGTATATGTTGTCCTTGTTTTGTTGAAATGTCCTGTAAGTTTTTAGTAAGAGTTTGTAAATGCTTTGTTTTTGTAGTTGCTTTTTTTGGTCTGTCTTGACTGGTATCTTGTAAAATGTCATCTGATGTTTGAGGAACAGTTTTTGTAAATGCTTTATTATCTTTTTATTTTTTTTTGTTGTATCTTTCATTTTTGCAGCTGATATTCTTTTATTTGCAAGTCTTTTGCGTTCTTTTTCTCGTCGAATTTCTTTCTCCTCTGGTGTCTGCTGGGCGGCCCATCTCTCTTGTCTTTCTCTAGTTTGATGTCTTTTCTTCTCTTGTTTGCTCTCGTTATCAGACATATTAATCTGTAAAGGCCAAAAAAGAAATGTAATTGGGTATATTGAAGTTTGTAATTACTGTTAAAGATTATTGTGCACAACCGAGAAATAAAAGGTAAATCATTAATGTATCAGTTATATTTTGTTAAAAGTTATAATTCCTGGCCTCATTTAATAACAATTTGGCCAATTGAGTACTGCTGTAAATAAGCAGTTAACAGCTTTTTTTGAAATAATTTGTACTTATTTGTAATTTACTTATGTAGGCTTGTTTGTAAGGCTTATGGGTTGTTAAACATTAACTAAGAATATGAATTTAGTTTGCTATGTGTTTGTGTGATTTTTTGTACAATCCTGTTTTGTGCGCACCACTTGTGGTATACTTATTTAGCCTTTATTGGGATGGTTTTATTTTTTTAAAAATGAAATAAGAATATTAATGTACTTTGCTATGTGTTTGTGTGAGTTTGTTACCATCCTGTTTTGTGCGCACCACTTGTACTAAAGTTATTTAGTCTTCATTGTACTTGTTATAGGTTGTTAAATATTAGAGAAGAATGTTAATGTAGTTTCCTATGTGTTTGTGTGAGTTTTTGTACAATCCTTTTAGGTGCGCACCAATGTTATTATTGTTATTTAGGCTTCTTTGTAAGGCTTATAGGTTGTTAAACAATGAATAATAAAGTGAATTTAGTTTACTATGGGCCTCATTCAATTGCAATTTTGCCATTTGAATAGTGCTCTAAATAAGCACATAGCATTATTTTTTTAAAGAAGTTTTTAGTTAGTAAAAACCTTGCTTTTGGATAGATGTTTACTAACTAAAAACTTATTTAAAAAAAATATGTTATGTGCTTATTTAGAGCCCAATTCAATTGGCCAAACTGCAATTGAATGAGGGCCTATGTGTTTGTGTGAGTTTGTTATAATCCTGTTTTGTGTGTACCACTTTGTGTGTACCATATGTTGCATACTTTGGCCCTCATTCAATTGCATTTTTGCCAATTCAATAGGACTCTAAGGCCCTCATTAAATTGCAATGTTGCCAATTGAATAGGGGTCTAAAGAAGCACATCACATATTTTTTAAAGAAGTTTTTAGTTATTAAGCATCTATCCAAAAGCACGGTTTTCACTAACTAAAAACTTCTTTAAAAAATATATATTATGTGCTTATTTAGAGCCGTATTCAATTTGCAAAATCGCAATTGAATGAGGGCCTAAAAGTGCTTATTTATAGCCATATTCAATTGGGCAAAATATCAATTGAATGAGGGCCTTTGGTTGCTGCATTTGTTATATTGTCGGGGCCTCATTCAATTGCGTTTTGGGCAATGTAATAGAGCTCAATATGACCAGAGAGCATATTTTTTTACAGAATTTTTTAGTTAGTGAAGTTGTATCCAAAAGCAACGTGTTCACTAACTAAAAAGTTCCTTAAAAAAATATCCTCTGTGCTTATATAGAGCCCTATTGAAATGGGCAAATCACATTTAAATGAGGCCCTCGGCCATTAAAGATATATAGGTCCTCATTCCATTTGAATTTTGCCAATTGAATGAACGAAGTTTTTAGTTATTGAAGACCTTGATTTTGTATCGAAGTTCATTAACTAAAAATTTCTGTATAAAAAATATGTTATGTGCTTATATAGAGCCCTATTCAATTGGCCAACTCACAATTGAATGAGGCTCATGGTTCGTTTCTTTTTTATACTTAATACTTTACCTTGATTGAAGTGTCGAATGACAGAGGGTCCCCTCCTACCAATCTTAATCCGCCGGTCTTCTTGTAGTGTCTGTTTTAAAAAGAAAGTGAAATAGTTAATTGTATATTTTTTATTTAGCAAACCATGGCCTTTTCAGCATGTAATGTATTTTTATATCTTACCTGTTCTTCTTTGTTGGTGTTGTGATTCACAATGCACGGTGCAAATTGTTGAGTGACGCTGTTGATGCAGAGTCTGTTTCAATATTAAAAGAAGTAGAAAGATTGAGCTTTAGGTGATATATTGAATTGCAGTAAATTAATGTCATGTAAATATACTTCTGTAATTATTTTCAATTAACATGATTTTTTTGGGGGGGCTACACACATATGTCACATACATGAAGCACATTTCCAGAGTTCAATGTAATTTTTTTATATGCGTGTGACATATCACTATACATGAATCATATTTTAATTGTTAAATGAACCTTATTTTTTGTTTTTTCAACACACATAAATGTGTGTGTGTGAGATGTAAGTATAGATGATACATATATGTGCGTGTCACATATCAGTATACATGACTCATATTTTAATATTACAATGTTTATTTTCTAATTTCATTTAAATGTAGTTCTTTAATTATTTTGTTTGAAGATCATTTTGTTGGAGGGGCAATACACATAAATGCGTGTCACATGTCAGTATACATAAACCTCTTTTTCATATTGAAATTATTTTGTTATTTTTTGTGTGAAATTAACCTTATTTTTTTTGTGTGCCTATACACATAAATATGTGTGTGACATGTGACTATACATGATACACATAAATGTGCGTGTGACATGTCACTACATAAATCACATTTTTTTAGTTCATATTTTTTTGCTTTGTCCTGTCTTGATAATAAAATGTAATATATTATAGCTTACCTCTCAGTTGTAATTTGCACAATGTTAAGTAGTAAATTAGTAAAGAATTGTCTTCTCAAGTAAAAGCAGCAGTTATCTCTGAAGTCACTCCGTTCATCACCTGAGGAGAAATGTATTTTTTTGTGTAAAATAGGCAGTATTTATAAACTTGTAGAAAATTCTGGAAAGTTAGACCGTTAGAACGCAATACGCATGCACTATTTGCGTTCCAGCTTACAATTTGCGTTCCATCCGCCATTTTGTGGTAGTAGTGGTCAAAATGGTGTTTAATATGATTGTGATACGTTCCGTATAGTATGTGTTTCATTATTGCGAGTAAGTGTAGTGTTACGTCTTAAGCCTCGTTTTCGTTTTGTTCGTCGGCCATTTTTTCTGTCGCTTAGTGATTGTATTAGTGTCTAAAGTGTTTTATTTTTATTTAAATGAAGGTGTAACTTGTTTTTTTGAGGTGCTGGATGGTTCCTCTTGCTGTAGGTAATCTTTTTATGTGTGTGTTGTGTGTATTTATTGTGTTTTAAATGTTTGTATGTCGGTGTGTTGCGTGTGATGTTTGCGAGGTCGTAATGTGTGGTAACGTGTCTCGTATGGTGTTTGCGTGTGTAGCCTCGTTTTAGTTTTGTTCGTCGGCCATTTTTTGTGTCGCTTAGCAAATTGTTTACTGTCTAAACTCTTTTATTTCGAGTGAAATGAAGGTGTAAGTTACATTTTTAAGGTCCTGGGTGCTCCCTCTTGGTGTAGGTAAGGTTTTTATGTATGTGCTGTGTGTATGTATTGTGTTTTAAATTTTGTAATGTTCGCGAGTTGCGTCCGAGTGTTGCGAGGCCGTAATGTGTGTGAAAGTGTGTTGTATGTTGTTTGCGAGTTTCGTAATGTGTGTGTCGTGCTCTTTGGGTTGCAACGTGAACTTTGAGAGGGTCGCAGTTGCTGCCATGGAGCGCCTTCGGCGCTCCATGCCAGCAACTGCGGCCCTCGCCCAGTGCCCTTGCTTCGCGAGGGCCTTGGCTCGCTGCGCGTGCCCGCAGTGTTAGCAACAACTCGTACGCTCACAACTATATATGTGATACAATTAAATACAATACAATACACATCCCCCTATCTAATATACAATACTATCTATCTAATATACATCCCCCATCTAACATACAATACTATCTATCTAATATACATCCCCCTATCTAATATACATCCCCATATCTAATATACATCCCCCATATCTAATATACAATACTATCTATCTAATATACAGTACATGCTATCTATATAGCAACCCTAATTCTAAGCTACAATAAAATAATTAAGACCACTTACCTTTGAGATGTTTCTTCAGATCACCAACCTAGGGTAAAAAAGATTGAAAAAATTAATAACACGTTTACATAAAATAACTAAACATTCTAAATATTATACTCGCCTTTCCAGCATATCCTGTTCCAGCATGTCACGTCCTCCATCATCTTTTATTCTGCGGCGCAGCTCCTATTAAAAAAAACCCATTACATTAGCACACATACATAAACATGAAACCAAGTAAAATAAACACAATCTACATTGTACTTACCTCCCTGCGATGTCTCAAGCCTTCTCGTGTTGTGCCCGGAAGCATCCGCGCGCTGTAAAAAAAAAAAAGAAAAATGACACACATCCGCCTAGGCGGATGTCTCCGAAGCTAATGAGCTTCCTAAGGAGTGTTCCAGAATAAAATTGGCAATAGCGTCTTCTGATTGGCTGAAAACGCTGTCTATCAAATTCAGCCAATGAGAAGACGCCAATTGTGAACCAATGAGAAAGGGATACACCCCAAAACCCCACGCTTATTGGATAACGCACCTGTCAATCTTTATTTGAACCAATCCGAAGGCTTTATTGCCATCAGCGAATCACAATGGGATACACCTCCATGTACTGATTGGTGAAGACATCTGCGCCTTCCCATTGGCGGTAATACTGATTGACATTGACAATAGCCAATGAGAAGGCGCAAATCCTTCACCAATCAGTACATGGGGGTGTATTCTATTGTGATTGGCTATTGTCAGTGCAACCAATCAGAATGCGCAGATGCCTCCAGCCAATCACCCTGTGGGGGTGTATTCCATTGTGATTGGCTGAAGGCATCTGCGCCTTGTGATTGGTTTAAATAAAGATTGACAGGTGCATTATCCAATCAGAGTGGGATTTTAGGGTGTATCCCTTTCTGATTGGCTCACACATTGGCGTCTTCTGATTGGGTGAATTTGATAGACAGCGATTTCAACCAATCAGAAGGCGCCATTGCCTATTTTCTTCCGGAAAAGTCTCCGGGAGCCTCATTACCGTTGGGGATGTCCGTGAGTGCGGATGTGAGTAATTTTTTTTTACAGGGCGTGGCACAAGAGGAGCAGGAGGCCGGAGACATCGCCGGGAGGCAAGTACAATGTAGATTATGTTTATTTTATTTTGTTTTTATGTATTAATGTTATGTTTTTTTTAACAGGTGCCGCAACGGAGAATAAGGACGGGACATGCCGGAAAGGTGAGTATAATATTTAGAATGTTTAGTATTTACTGTAAACGTGTTGCACTATTTTTTTTTCCCTAGGTGCCTGATCTGAATGGATCATAATTATTTTATTTTAGCTTAGAATTAGATTATTTTATATATAGATAGCCTTTATTGTATGTTAGCTAGGGGTATGTGTTTTATATAGCATAGCATGTATTGTATATTAGATTGTGGTATTTATTTAGATAGATTGGGGGATGTATATTAGATAGGATGTATTGTATATTAGATAGGGGTGAACTGTATTGTATTATATTGTATATATTGTATTGTATGTATTGTATGCATTATATGTATTTCCTTTTCTGGTGTGTATTTTTTTTTTCTGTAGTGGGGGGGTTGTAATGTGTTTTTTTATTTTCTGTAATGTTCCTTTTTTTATTTTTGTGACTTAGGTTTTTTAATTTTCTGTAATGTAGATTTTTTATTTTTTGTGACTTTAGGCTTTTTTATTTTCTGTAATTAGAGTGGTGGGGGTTATTAGGGGGTAGGTAGGTAGTGTAGGTGTTAAAAGGTTAGTGTAGAGGATGTTTAGTTGATATTTAATGTTTTATTGGGGGGTATAGTGCAGTGTAGTGTTTATACTTAGTCATGATGGTCCTTGAGGACCGTCATGGCACTTATGTGGTTAATGTTGGGTTGTAACAGGCCCATAATGGTCTTAATATACCCTTATGGGACTGATGGGGTTAAATAGAGGCTTATGGGGGTTTGTATTGACCCCCATGAGTGACAGGGTTAATTAGCGGTTTATGGGGGTCTGTATTGGCCCCCATGAGTGATAGGGTTAATGAAGGGCTTATGGGGGTCTGTATTGACCTCCATGAGTGACAGGGTTAATGAAGGGCTTATGGGGGTCTGTATTGACCCCCCCAAGTGACAGGGTTAATGAAGGGCTTATGAGGGTCTATATTGACCCCCATGAGTGAAGGGGTTAATTAAGTGCTTATGGGGGTCTATATTGACCCCCATGAGTGACAGGGTTAATGAAGGGCTTATGGGGGTCTATATTGACCCCTATGAGTGAGGGGGTTAATGAAGTGTTTATGGGGGTCTGTATTGACCCCCATGAGTGAAAGGGTTAATGAAGGGCTTATGGGAGTCTATATTGACCCCCCTGAGTGAGGGGGTTAATGAAGTGCTTATGAGGGTCTGTATTGACCCCCATGAGTGACACAGTTAATGAAGTGCTTATGGGGGTCTGTATTGACCCCCAGGAGTGACAAGGTTAATGAAGGGCTTATGGGGGTCTGTATTGACCCCCATGAGTGACAGGGTTAATGAAGGGCATATGGGGGTCTATATTGACCCCCATGAATGAAGGGGATAATTAGGGGTTTATGGGGGTCTGTATTGACCACCATGAGTGACAGGGTTAATGAATGGCTTATGCAGGTCTATATTGATCCCCATGAGTGACAGGGTTAAAGAAGCGCTTATGGGGGCCTGTATTGACCCAATGAGTGACAGGGTTAATGAAGGGCTTATGGGGGTCTGTATTGACCCCCATGAGTGACAGGGCTAATAAAGGGCTTATGGGGGTCTATATTGACCCCCTGAGTGAGGAGGTTAATGAAGTGCTAATGGGGGTCTGTATTGACCCCCATGAGTGACACAGTTAATTAAGTGCTTATGGGGGTCTATATTGACCCCCCTGAGTGAGGGGGTTAATGAAGTGCTAATCGGGGTCTGTATTGACCCCCATGAGTGACACAGTTAATTAAGTGCTTATGGGGGTCTGTATTGACCCCCATGAGTGACAGGGTTAATGAAGAACTTATGGGGGTCTATATTGACCCCCATGAATGACAGGGTTAATTAGGTGTTTATGGGGGTCTGTATTGACCCCCATGAGTGACAGGGTTAATGAATGGCTTATGGGGGTCTATATTGACCCCCATGAGTGACAGGGTTAAAGAAGTGCTTATGGGGGCCTGTATTGACCCCCATGAGTGACAGGGTTAATGAATAGCTTATGGGGGTCTATCTTGACCCTTATGAGTGACAGGGTTAATGAAGGGCTTATGGGGGTCTATATTGACCCCTATGAGTGACACAGTTAATGAAGTGCTTATGGGGGTCTGTATTGACCCCCGTGAGTGACAGGGTTAATGAAGGGCTTATGGGGGTCAGTATTGACCCCCATGAGTGACAGGGTTAATGAATGGCTTATGGGGGTCTATATTGACCCCCATGAGTGACAGGGTTAATGAAGTGCTTATGAAGGGCCGTGTTGACCCCCATGAGTGACAGGGTTAATGAAGGGCTTATGAGGGTCTGTATTGACCCCCATGAGTGACAGGCTTAATGAAGGGCTTATGGGGGTCTATATTGACCCCCATGAGTGACAGGGTTAATTAGGGGTTTATGGGGGTCTGTATTGACCCACATGAGTGACAGGGTTACTGAAGGACTTATGGGGGTCTATATTGACCCCCATGAGCGACAGGGTGATAGTGTATATATTTTTTTTATATAACGGGTCCTTTAAGAACCTTTACGGTCCTTTAAGGACCCGTAACGTGGGAATTTTGAATTTTCATTGCAGCGGGGGTCCCCGATCACGTGCGATAGGGACCCCCACTGCGATGGTTAATGTGGGGTTAATGCAGGTCTCCGAGCTTATCTCGGATCCCGTGGGGTTAATGCGGGTTTCCGAGCTTATCTCGGATCCCTTCTTGGGTAAGTTGTACGTGGCTGGGCTTTGAGCCTCGTTTTCGTTTTTTTCTGCGGCCATTGTTTCTCTCGCTTAGGGGATTTTCGTGTGTCTGAACTCGGGAATTTAGACTTAAATGGAGGTGTAACTTCCCTTTCAAAGGTCCTGGATGCCCCCCATTGCTATGGGTAAGCTTTTTATGTATATTTTGTGAGTATTTTGTGTGTTTTGACTGTTTTTAGGTGCGCACGGTTCGGCCGTTATGGTCGTATTTTTCGTGTGTGTGGGTGGGCGTTTGTGTGTGGGTGCTTCACGAGGGTCCGCATTTGCGGACAAACACAGCCGACGTTGGAGCCTCCAATTTCCGCAAATGCGGCCCCTCGCTTCGCATTTGTGGAGAAAACTGCAACGGCTCGTATGCTCACAACTTTATATGTGATATATATATATATATATATATATATATATATATATACACACACAAACACATATATACACAAAGCTGCCAGTTTCCTCTCCAATGTAATTTGTCTGGACTCTCTGCTATGACCTGCCCATCCTGAGTGACACTACATGGTATAACTCATAGCATCATTGAGGTACACAAGCCCCTTCACCATGAAAAGGTAGTGATCAAGAAGGGATATATATCATATCATATCATATGTGTGTGTGTGTGTATATATTTCTCTCTCTCTCTCTATATATATATATATATATATATATATATATATATATATATATATATATATATAATATAATTATTATCACAGATGGGTGGGTTTGGACAGTGTAGGAGGGATAGCATTTTATATGAGCTCAGAGGCTGAAGAAGAAGCTCTAGTCTAGATAAAAGGTAAAAGATAAATGTCACGGACCCCTTTGTCAGGACCTAGATCTTGTCCAATTGAGACATCATAAAGGACAGACTGGTTACAGCCACAAGACTCTGTGCATAAACACCTTCATTGTATTATAATAAGTTTTGTCTCATTGTTTGCCAGATAAGTTAATTACATCTGCCATATGCTAGACAGCTAGAGACAGCATTATTTGTATTAGAGGTTATCCACTTGTTCTCAGGTGCCAGACATGATGCTACTGTTAGACCCCATGTGGGGTTAATCTTCCGTAATTGTCTACCACTCCCTGTCATGGTTCTGTCCCCCATATCTAACCATATAAGTGTGTTGAACTTTCAAAATAAATAAGTTTACTGCGGAGACATATAGAAATTGTATTAATTTGATATTTGCTATTGGAGATATGATTTAATTCCTTTATATAATTCTATGATTTAGTTCATCCTTCATCAAGTTGATTTTTATGAGATTAGGTCTCTTAATTCCTCGCTCATGGTTTTTATTTATTTTTTATTTTTGTCTGTAGTATACATTTTAAATATCTTAGATTAAAAGTTATGTTTTATTGTGAGCCAAATTTCTGCACATGACGTATATGATCAGCTATGATTTGGTGTGTCCATGACCTTTAACAAGGCTGTTTAATTAATAACCTTGTGGTCAACTGTATGAGCTGATGGAACAAAATTGTTTACCGATTTATGCTTGATTGGGTATAACATTGATTGGTTTTTCATATGATTAGTTCCCGCTATATTTCTCTTTTTTTTTTTTTTTTTTAGTATATATAGAAATTGTATGTTCTCTTATTTGCTCCTGGTGGCTGCGATACTGATCCTATCTCCACCCTGCAAGTAACTTGTCCTGATCACTATCACAGGAAGGTTACTGGGACTCCAGGAAGCTGAATACCGCTCTGAGGTACTGGGAGGCCTTGTAGGATCCTGCTGGGGTAGGTTTGACTGTAAAAAGTCTTCAGGCCCCCTAAAAATAAGCAGATCTGGAATCTCTTGGTAGCGTGGAATTGCTGAGTCCTAACACAAAGACGCGGACCAATACAGAAGCCAGATATTAGGGTGCTGGTACCGAGATTTCTAAGAACCCCTCGGTCCTTTTATAGTCTATAGCAGGTGGCCCTTAGCTTTAATAGCCACTAACCCTGAATCAGCACAATAAAAAAAAAAGTTTATAAAAATGAGAAAATGACAGTTGGAGAGTGAATCTGCAGAGTGGAAGATATGAGGCCCAGTGACACACACACACGACCACACACACACATTATATAGATACATAAATAGCAGACACCCTCTACCAACAGCCTCCGAGACAACTCTACACCTGGACAACATAGAAATCAGATTGACTACATACTTTGCAGTCAAAGATGGAGGAGCTCTATACAATCAACAAAAACAAGACCTGGACCTGACTAAGGACCACAAGCTTCTTATTTTAAAGTTCCGAATTAAACTGAGGAGAAAGAGGGAAAATCATCAGACTAACCAGATACAAATTACATAATATCCCTTGTGAATATGCAGTGCAGGTAAAGAATAGATTAAAAGACATATTAAAGTGAGGTGGGTTATGGATGCATCCTATAGAGGAGCATCATAACCCACCCAGCAAAAATGTTTGCATGAAAAAATGCAAACCATTTGTGCATTAAAAAAAACTGTTGCAGGTGATGTTTACACCCCCAGGATTGAGCTAGGATTCTAGGGGTACAATTTTGTAAAAGTGTAGCCTGTCCATGGGAGCATGCCCAGCAGCCAATCAGCAATGCTGTATGTAGCCAGCATAGATGACTATTACACTGGGTCCATAACCCTCCTATTGGTAATCCCGAGCTTGGCTCGGGGTTAATTTTTAGTGCCTAAAGCGGAAACCCCAAAGGAAGGAGGAGGAGTGAGGGAGGGAGGTAGGAAGGAAGGAGGAGGGAGTAAGGAAGGAAGGAAGGAAAGAGGGAAGGGAGAAAGGAAGGGCATGCTCCCGAAGGCGCTTATTGCAGCCAGCGGCGTAGTACGTGATCCGAGTTCTGCATCGCTGCTGCTGCCGGGCTAGGTACAGGAAGGAGGGTACGGCACCCAGAGCCACAGCAGCACTACTACAGCAGCACCGGGAGCTGGAGTCAGAGCATGCCCAATCAACACTAGCTGAGCCCGGCTGACAGCCCTTCCTGCTCCTCCTCTCACTCCCGTTGCTGGGCTCCTCTGCTGATGTTGAATCACTTTACAGCAACATCCCGCACATAGATGGTACTGAGGCATGCCTCAAATTCCTCTCAACACACACTCCGAACCGCA
This sequence comes from Discoglossus pictus, assembly GCA_027410445.1. Taxonomy (NCBI): domain Eukaryota; kingdom Metazoa; phylum Chordata; class Amphibia; order Anura; family Alytidae; genus Discoglossus; species Discoglossus pictus. Next base: position 443,326,717 of record CM050166.1, on the reverse strand, counting down.
AATATAACCCTGATACCATTGCCAAAATACTAGAATATATCCTGACCCACAATTACTTCCCCTTCAATGAACATGTTTACCTGCAAATAATCGGGATCTCAATGGGGACTAAAATGGCAACACAATATGCCAATTTATTTATGGCTGACAATGAACAGAGATTCCTGTCCACATATATCCACAAACCTTACAGATACTACCGTTATATAGATGACCTGTTCATCATATGGACACAGGGAGAAAAAAAGCTCAGAGACTTCCACACTGCGTTTAATACCTTCCACCCATCTATTAAATTTAAAATAGATTACTCTGCAGAACAGGTGAACTTTCTGGACACCACCATATCTATCACCAATGGTAAACTTAACTCATCTGTATATAGGAAACCTACAGACAGATGCAGTTATGTCCACAGCTCTAGCTTTCATCCCTCACATATTAAAAAAGTGATTATCTATAGTCAAGCCATCCGATACCACTGCATATGTTCTAACAATGAGGACCGTGATAAACATTTAAAAACCCTGTCTGACTCCTTCAGGAGAAAGGGCTACAAACCTAATGTCATAACACAGAAAGTAACCTCTGCCATTAAAACACCCCGGGAACACCTGCTGCAATACAAAACTAAAGAAATGATCTCACGTACACCTCTGGTAACCACATACCATCCCGATCTAGAAGGAATCCGCAAAATATTTAAGGATCTACAACCACTGCTAACAGAGGACGCAGAATTAAAACATATATTCCCCAAACTCCCCATTCTTGCATTTAGGCAGCCACCAAATCTCAGACAAACATTGGTGAACAGTAGATTGGCCAATGAAGAGCTTAACAAAGAAAATAACACAAAACCTTGCAATAAAAATTGGTGTAAATTGTGTCAACACATCTGCAAAGATGACACAGCCACGCACAATAACAAGAAGACCTATAACATCAGAGGGTCCTATTCTTGTACATCATCCAATGTAGTGTACATGATTCAATGTACTGCATGTGAGAGAGGCTGTTATATTGGAGAAACCAGACAGAAATTACATATGAGGATGAATCAATACAGACATTCCATCAATAAGCACAGTGAGTACAGCTCCTATACACCAGTCGGACACCATTTCACCCAGAATAACCACTCCATGAAAAATCTCAAAATCAAAATACTCAAAGTTTTTTTTTTTAAAACACTAAGGAAAGAAAGACAATTGAAATTAAAATGTTTTTGCTCTTTAACAGTAATAACTCAGGCCTGAATGTAGACATGAAATTTTTTTATCTCATTACCAAAATTTTGTGGAACCTCTAACATTCATGATTGTAAATATATATGTGTGTTCATTTATTTTTTTGTTCTTTGCCTTCCTCCTGAGTTTGGTTACAGCACACACTTGCACAGCTGCCTTACAGAACATTATTTGTTAATCCTGGAAATTTTTGCTGCATTTGTGAATCTATAATCAGTATTGATTCTGACTCGACAAAGAGAGGAATGCTCTCGAAAGTAAGTCATCAAACCTACGAATATGTTTTTCCAATAAAAAAGGTATCACTATATACTGCAATACTCTAAATTTCATCTGGATTACTGGACATTCACAGCTACCTCACTCTTTATAAATACATATATAAACATATAGGTACATATATACACATACAGATACATATATACGCTCAATAGGTAAATATATACAGACCGCCCCACATCATATAGACACATACACATATACACACCTCACCCAAAAACTCCAGGTATATAAATCCCTCTCATGTCACACACAATAAGTAAATATATACAAGCCATCTCAAATCATATATATATATATATATATAATGTGCGATGGTTTCTATTTATTTGCCTATTGTGTGTGACATGAGGGGGATTAATATACCTGGTGTGGGGGAGGTGTATATATGAATATACCAAACCACGCACCTAAGGTATATATATATATATATATATATATATATATATATATATATATATATATATACCTCATGTCAGACACAATAAATAAGTATATACAAACCATCCCACATCATAGAGATACATATATACATACACCTCCCCCACACACACCAGGTATATAAATCCCCCTAGGTAAATAAATAGAAACCATCCCACATTATATATATATATATATATATATATATATATATATATATATATATATATATATATATATACACACATACAAACATATAGATACATATAGATATAGATACATATATACCACCCACACACCCAAGGTATATATATATATATATATATATATATATATATATATATATATATATATATATATATATATATATATATATATATATATATATATACCTCATGTCACACACAATAGATAATTATATCCAAACCATCCCACATCATATAGATACATATACACGCATATAAATGCATACATATACACCCCCTCACACCCCAGGTATATAAATCCCCCTCATGTCACACACAATAGATAAGTATAAACACCTGTTACTATAAATACTCCATAATAATTATATAGTCTCCCCCACACTGCAGACACATAAATACACATATATATAGATTACATGCACCTCCCCACACTATCTGTACATAACTAGATCAGTACAAACTCACAGCTCAGATCTCTCCACCGCTTCCTTTTTTTTTTTGTTATCCCTCAGTCGCAAGTTATATGACGTCACGTCGAAAACTATGCACGACTGGAACGTCCTGCGTTCCCAGAATGTAAGGAAGATCCGCCATATTTGTTATGGGCAAGATTGGGAAAACATTTACTGACATTACAGGGTGATAAGCAGATGATGAATTTACTGATACGACACTCAGTTCATCACTCAGTACAATTAGCTCATCTTTACTTACGGTAATGAGCTGTATTAGAGTACGGAGAGACATCCGACTGTAGAAGCCCCGCCCTCTATTTTCCTATTGGGTTATTTGTGCAAGGGATTATGGGAGTTGTAGTTATTTTTATTCACTTCTTTTATGTGTAATTGTCTGTGCAAAGGAAGGAAGGAAGGAAGGAAGGAAGGAAGGAAGGAAGGAAGGAAGGAAGGAAGGAAGGAAGGAAGGAAGGAAGGAAGGAAGGAAGGTAGGTAGGAAGGAAGGAAGGAAGGAAGGAAGGAAAGAAAGAAAGAAAGAAAGAAAGAAAGAAAGAAAGAAAGAAAGAAAGAAAGAAAGAAAACAGGAGCACACTCACACACCAGAGTTTGGAATGGATGGATATAGAGAGAGAGACAGACAGACTGGGACAGGATCACACACCAGTCTGGATCACACGTATTTAACCTGACACCATGGGCATCAAAAGAGTTAAGACCAGAGGCATCATCACCTTGGCTAATGGTTTTACAGGCCAGAGTTAAATCCCTGGGGTCTTGTCAATTTGTGCACAAGTTTGTGACTTTGTTTTAAAAACTAACCACTCGCCCCACACACCCTGGGGTCCCAAGATGATGTGTAATTTTGATTCCTTCCCCCCAAATCATAACAGATTATGGAAACCCTGTACTGCAAAACCATATAGTTATATATATCTGTTATACGCTCACAAGAAGGAGCGCACAACTGACATACAGCCTCATTCAATTGGCAGCTCGCAGCTCACTCGCAGAGGGTCGGATGTCTCAGAGTGAGCTGCAAGCTGCTTTTCCCCTACGTTTCCGAGGTTATTCAATTAGCCGAGGCCGAGACAATGCGCCCGACATCCGAAATTGGAAACCAATGTTTCCGACGTAAGCAGAGCTGGGCTTGCGACTGCATGGCCTCAGCTACTGCTTACTGTCAGCCAATGGGAGTTGAGACCATCATGATTGATGGTACTCAGAGCTGCGAGTGCTCTAGCAGCCTCCCGACAAGTAACCCTGCCACAGGGTTCTCAAAATTAAACACTACATAACATTATAAACATTTGAAATATTAAACTTACCTTTTCTCAATGTCCCCATCCTTCTTTTTGTCTTCTCTGGCTGGGCCCCTGGAAAACAATAAACATAACATCAGTACAAAATGGAACAAAACAAATAGATCTAAACATTCTCTCTTTAAAACTTACCTTTCCGTGATGTCCCCATCCTTCTTCGGCTAGGCCCTTGAAAAAATCTGCCGCTTTAAATTTTTTTTATAAAAAATAAATAAATAACGGAGTTACTTCCTGGAGGAGCTCCCCGAAGCTAATGAGACTTCTAGCTCTTCTTCCGGTATAAAAAAAATGGCAACTTCTGATTGGCTGTCAATCAAATTTCAGCCAATCAGAAGGCGCCAAGGCTTGAACCAATCAGAATGAGAAACACACCTATATCCCATTCTGATTGGCTGATGGACCTGTCAATCTTTTTGTAACCAATCAGAAGGCACTATTGCCTTCAGCCAATCAGAATGGTATACACCCCCAGGGTATATCCCATTGTGATTGGCTGAAGGCATCTGCGCCTTCTGATTGGCTGTTGTCGCTGTCAAGCAAATTGCAGCCAATCAGAAGTCACAGATGCCTTCAGCCAATCACAATGGCATATATCTTCTGATTGTTTTTTTTTTAGAGCAGCAGATTTTTTCAAGGGCCCAGCCAGAGGATGGGGACATCGCGGACAGGTACGTTTTAAAGTTACAGTGTTTAGATGTATTTGTTTTGTTTAATTTTGTGCTGATGTTATGTTTCTTGTTTTTCCAGGGGTCCAGCTGGAGAAGACAAGAAGAAGGATGGGTACATCGTGAAAAGGTAAGTTTAATATTTATAATGTTTATAATTTTATATAGTGTTTAATATTGTACTAATTTCATGTTTCTATTTTTCCTAGGGGTGAGACCTGCGGCAGGAAACCCATCTTCGCTGATGGGACATCTAGTCAAGGTAAGAGGTCTTATTTATTCTATTTTAAGTTCGATTTAGGGTTTTAATATATGTAGTTAGGTGAATACTGTATTCAGATAGGGGTTAATGTATGTAGTTAGGTTTTGATAGGGGTTAATGTATATAGATAGGTTTAGATAAGGGTAAATGCATGTAGATAGGTTAATACTGTATTCAGATAGGGGATAATGTATGTAGTTAGGTTTAGATAGGGGTTAATGTATGTAGATAGGTTTAGATGGGGTTAATGTATGTAGATAGGTTTAGATGGGGTTAATGCATGTAGATAGGGTTTAATGTATTTAGATTGGGTTTAATGTATTTAGATAGGGGTTAATGTATGTAGTTAGGTTAATACTGTATTTAGATATGGGGTAATAGTATGTAGCTAGGGGGATATTTGAACTGTTCTTTTTTATTTTATGTAGTGGTGGGGTGTTTTTATTTTTTGTAAATTAGGTTTTATTATTTTTGGTAAATATATATATTTTTTTCAGTAATCTGGGTTCTTTTATTTTATGTAGTGTTCTTTTTTTATCTTCTATAGTGTTCTGTTTTTTATTTTTAGTAATGTATTTTATTATTTTCAGTAATTAGGTGTTTTTTTATTTCTTGTAATTAGTGTTGGGTAGGTAGTGTATGTGTTAATAGGGTAGGGTAGGAGGGAGGTTATAGGATAGTGGTTTACTGGGTACATTAGGGGTTAAATAAGCCCAGTTAGGATTAGATAGGCCCAGTTAAGGTTAGATAGGCACTGTTAGGGTTAGATAGGCATAGATAGGGATATTGGGTCCAGTTAGGGTTTAATAGGCCCAGTTAGGGTTAAGTAGGTCCAGTTAGGGTTAAATAGGTAGTGTTAAGGTTCAATAGGCAGGAGGACCCTCATAGCACTTATAGTGTTATTATAGGGGTTAATTAGTGTCCTATAGGGGTCTATATAGACCCTCTATTGGACTGATGTGGTTAAATAGACCTCCATAAGTGATGGGGTTAATTAGGGGCTCATGGGGCTCTGTATAGAGCCCCATAGGTGATAGGGTTATATAGAGCTTATGGGGCTATGTATAGAGCCCCATGAGTGATAGGGTAAATTTTTATGTAGAGCTGGCCTTTTAAGGATATTTACGGTCCTTTAAGGTCCTGCAAGGCAGGATATTTGAATTTTAAATGCAGATCGGGACCCCCACTGCAAGGGTTAATGTGGAGACATTGGGGGGTTAATGTTAGGTGCCGGAGGGGGTACTTACAGTAACCCACTGACGGCCATTGGGCCCTGCGGTGGGGAATTTAAACATTTTAAAACATGGGGTAATTGAATAGGGATTTGCGTTTTCTGGGCTTCAGACTGGCGTAAGCTCTGAGTTGCAGGTCAGCCATTTTCACAGGTCCGTCACTCGGAACCCGATCCAAGGTTGCAAAATGGAGGCAATTACATAGCAACATTGCCTGCATTCCCCTCGGATCTCAAAACCAGAGCAATTGAATGAGGCTGTATGGCAGGGAGAGAGTTAATTGTGCGCAATATTCCTCCTAATTTAGTGCACACGTGTGGCCTAGACTAATGACTCAGTTGTGATTTAATACTTAGTAGCAGTTTATATCTTCCATAATTTGGATTGTTTTGTTTTATTTAGGGGAAAATCAAAGTTATGAAAATAGTGTTTTTTTCTTTTTCTTTTATTGATTTATATAATGGGACAAAGAGGGAGGCATTCTGGGTAATGATGTAATGAGAAGCCAAGTTATCTGAGATTATTTGGAGATGTATCCATTACTGACAGTCGCCATACGGTAATGTGACCTATCCCTCATAAATCCACGTTGGCTCCTACTTATAATCCTGTTTGAATAGACATATTCTTGTATATTATGTCTTATTAACCCTTCTAAAAGCTTCCCCACTACAGAAGTGAGGCTCACTTGTCTATAATTCCCCGGATTTGCTCTTGCTCCCTTTTTAAATATAGGTATCACATCAGCTTTTCTCCAGTCATCTGGTAGAGACCCTGTGTTGAGTGAATCCCGAAGAATTACATATAATGGTTTGGTTATTACAGAACCCAGTTCCCTCAGTACCCGTGGATGTATTCCATCAGGACCCGGGGCTTTATTAACATTTATTTTTTCCAACCTCTTTTGGATTACTTCCTGTGTTAACCAATTATTTGGCAAAGGTAGTGTAGCCCCATTATGTTGCAGTGTCCCAACCACTGGTACCTCCCTTGTGTATACCGAAGAAAAGAACCTATTTAGCTCATCTACCTTTTCCTGGTCACTAATTATCAGACTGTGTCACATTCTAATGTTCCTATAGCTTCCTTCCTCGCCTTCTTCCCATTAATATACTTAAAAAATATTTTAGGGTTAGTCTTACTTTCTTTTGCAATACATTTTTTATTTTCTATTTTAGCCAGTCTAATAGCCCTCTCTGTCCCAGTCTATACTTTGTATTGCTCCCCTTACACCGTTAAAATCTGCCATTTTAAAATTAAGAGTTTTTCGTTGGCCCCTTAAAATATTGTTTTTTTAATTCAATCTCAAATGAGACTGTGTTGTGATAACGGTTTCCCAAAGTTTGCCCTATTGCAACATTTGATACTATATAAATATTATTTGTTACTTGCTACTTACCCGTCAAAAAATGACAGCAATAAAGTTGTAAGGCAGGTAATGCTGTTCGGCGCTCATTGCGAGCCTCTCCTCGTCTCTTTTTTTATATAAATATATTTTTTTATAATAATGAATTAATTAATTAAATAATAAATGAATATACTTTACCTATTTGTAATTAATGTATGCAGCAAGCAATATCCTGATGAGCTAACAATCTGTTTTGATTTTCCTGCAGCATCCAATGTACATTTGCACTGTTGCTGACCTGAGGTGTGTCAGCAATGTGTGAAGTGTGCAGTGTAAATAGGCTGCGTACGCAAGGCTAAAACATTTGTTTATTTGTGTAATGCGGTATTTTAGAATGGTAATGTTATTAGTTTTAACTTAGTGTTGTAAAATGGTGGCGATTGTCTATGTGTTACGCGTGTCTCGAGCATTTTGCGTCCTTCCTAATAGTGTATTTTGTAGCTCGTACGTTCCTGGCTAAAAGTCGTATGTGCCTGGCGGTGTTTTAGACCCTTAGGGGTCATGTAGCCTCATTTTAGTTTTTTTCATTTTTCTCGCATAGGCGATTTTCAAGTAGCGAAACTCTGGAAATTCGACTTAAAGTGTGTGGTGTTTTTTGTATTTTTTGTTTTGTATTTTTTTGTGTTTTTCTTGTTTTTCGATGTGCGTGGTTTGGCCGTTAACTTCGTATTTTTTGCGTGTTGTATTTTTTTTTCTGTAAGTGGCGGTTTCCTTTTTAAAGTTTTACTGCCCGTAATTTTTACAGGCGATTTTCTCAAAGTGCTATGGGTCTCGCATCTGAATTCTGTATTTGAGTTTTATGTTGATCTGTAGTCCCGCGGGTGGTAGGTATGATGCTTAAGTCGTGCGGAGTCGTAGGGATGAGCGCCTACGGCGGTTATCTCCACCAGCGCAGTGAGCGCCCACGGCGCTCCCTGCCAAAGTCGTACAGGGCCGCAACCACGACCCCCCAGTTTTAACGTTGCGTAAGCAACGGATTTTGGCAAGCCTGCGCTGCTGAGAACTATATAGGTGATAACTAAATCCAATATGGCCTAGTTAGGTCTAGTAGGTTTATTTATTATTTCAGGGTAATTAAAATCTCCCATTATTAGTACTTGCCCATGCTTAGCTGCATTTCCAATCTGTAACAATAATTGCATTTCCTCACTTTCAATTATATTTGGGGGTTTATAGCATACTCCTACTCATATTCTTTTGGAATTTGCTGCTCAGCTATTTAACTCTACCCACAAGGATTCAACATTACCGCTAGATCCGCCATAAATATCTTCTCTGACTATAGGCTTAAATTCAGGCTTAACATACAGACAAAACCCTCCTCCTCTTTTACCATTGCCCCCTAGCTTTCCTAAATAGGTTATAACCATCCAGATTAACAGTCCAGTTATGTTATGAGTCTGCAGTTCTGAAGTGCCTGCCACTGTACTTGAGTTACTTAGTACTACCTCCCTATTGACTATAGTAACCTTCCTCCCATCTCCTCCCCCATGACTAGTTAATCCGTTCCTTACCCCCTCTGCACCTATTAGTTTAAAAACTCCACTAGCCGTTCTATCGTCCTATCCCATTACCCATTACTACCATTATATCCACTAGCACAAAAGCTCCCTCATCATTAAGGTACAATCCATCCCTCCTATAGAGATTGTACCCAATTGGGAAGTTAGCCCAGTGCTCTAAAAACCCAAACCCCTCCCTAATGCACATTTTTAGCCATTAACCTCCCTAAGCTCCTTCTGCCTCCCTGGGCTAGAACGTGGCACTGGTAGTATCTCAGAAAATACTACCCTGGAGGTCCTTGCCTTCAGCTTATTACCTAGTTCTCTAAAATCATTCTTTAGGACACTCCATCTTCCACTAACTTTGTCATTGGTACCAATATGTACCAAGACCTCCGGTTCATTTCCAGCCCCTCACAATAATTTATCAAATCCGAGCACCCAGGAGACAGCAAACTGTTCGATTGCTGGGATCTGGGTGACAAATAACCTACCTTCCTAATAATAGAGTCCCCAACCACCAGAACCTGCCTGTTGCTCTGCCTATTCTGCCCTCCCACTCCTCCAGTAGAGCTGTTCTCCCGGCTGTTAGAGGGAACAGCTCTATCTGGCATTGCCATCCTTGAATTGACATCCCCAACAGTTTCACTCAATCTGGCAAATCTGTTGGTGCTTGCCAACTCAGAACTGGCCTGCCTCCTCCTGTTCTCCCTGCTTCCCCTAACCCAGCTACCTCCCTGGACAACCTCACTAGTCGCATCTCCACCCTCCATGCTAGGCCCAGCTAAACTGTGCTCTGTGAGCACCAACCCCCTTTGAAGTGGAGCAATATCACTAAGTACTGCAATTCTCCTCTCCAGTTCTCCAATTTGAGTTTCAATAGAGGCAACATGCTCACACTTCTCACAGAGGTATGGACCCTGGATCATCTGTTCCCGTAGTGCATACATGTGGCAGGATGTACACTGAGTGAGGTTGCCACTGGACAGACTCATAATTACAGTGGGTATTTTTTTTATAAAGCACTACAATGTTCTCCCCCTTTGCACTCCCTCCTTTTATTTAAACTCCTACACTTATACTAGAACTGCACTTATGCTAGAAGTGTTCGCACCTTCCCCTGTTTTTATTAGGTTCTTACTACTCGCTGCACAAGTACACACACTCAGGAGAAATCACAGAACAGATGCACAAGTAATTATAGTCTATTTCCTATCCTTACTGCAGTCATTACAATATCTTCCTATCCTTACTGCAGTCATTACAGTCTATTTCCTATCCTTACTACAGTCATTACAATATCTTCCTATCCTTACTGCACAGTCATTACAGTCTCTTCCTATCCTTACTGCAGTCATTGCTGTCTCTTCCCATCCTTACTGCACAGTCATTACGGTCTCTTTCCTATACTTACTGCAGTCATTACGGTCTCTTCCTATCCTTACTGCAAAGTCATTACGGTCTCTTCTTATCCTTACTGCACAGTCATTATGGTCTCTTTCCTATCCTTACTGCAGTCATTACGGTCTCTTCCTATCCTTACTGCAATCATTACAGTCTCTTTCTATCCTTACTGCAGTCATTAAGGTCTCTTCCTATCCTTACTGCCCAGTCATTACGGTCTCTTCCTATCCTTACTGCACAGTCATTACAGTCTCTTTCCTATCCTTACCGCAGTCATTACAGTCTCTTTCCTATTTTTACTGCAGTCATTACTATCTCTTTCCTATCCTTACTGCAGTGATTACAGTCCCCTTCCTGCAGTCATTACTGTCTCTTCCTATCCTTACTGCAGTCATTGCTGTCTCTTCCCATCCTTACTGCACAGTCATTACGGTCTCTTCCTATCCTTACTGCAGTCATTACGGTCTCCTTCCCATCCTTACTGCAGTCATTACGGTCTCTTTCCTATCTTTACTGCATTCATTACAGTCTCTTTCCTATCCTTACTGCAGTCATTGCGGTCTCTTGCTATCCTTACTGCAGTCATTACTATCTCTTTCCTATCCGTACTGCACGGTCATTACGGTCTCCTACTATCCTTAGGAGTTTGGAGCAATTGGTGGAGTGGACATTACTGCAAATGGAAGAGTTTATCCTGTGGAGAGATGCAGACAACCAGCTTATTAAATAGTCGCATATTTTCAACAGCTGTAATTAATTTGCACTTCTGATCTAGTGACCTTAATTATGTTACAACGTAATATTGTATGTGCCTGATTTTTTGGTATTACTGTCCAGTCACCGTTGTATTTATCCTATACATGTGCTGTACTTAGGTGGTAGATAGGTGATGTGCTTGTGTTCGATGCTGGGATTTCCATAATCTGTTTGTTGTCTGATCTGAAAGGCTACCAAACCTCTGCTATGTGCTCCAGCTGGTGAGGTGTAGAAAGAAGCCCTGCACAGGAACACGTGTTACATCAATAAGAATAGAGACACCTCATTGATCGATGCAATATTTAGCAACACCTGTGTTGTGTTGGCTCATCTTTGAGATATTTTTAATATATTTAGAAATATATTTCTAGGTGAACCATGAATTGAGGGAGGGGCTCTCTCATATTAATATTATTCTTTATTTATAACGCGCCAACATATTCCGCAGCGCATACATGACAGAGAGGCTCCTAATTAGCACACCTCTCTAAATTCCCAAACACACCTCACCCATCAATTAGTTCTCTTTTTCTCTCCCTGGCCCTCTAAGGAGACTAGGAAGTGGGAGAGGGGACCACACACACACACCTAGGAAGGAAAGGTGTGATGAGGGGTAAAATAGGAAAAGAGAGAAAAATTAAGGAGATGAAGGAGATATGAGCAAAGGGAAAGCAATAGGGATGACGGGGGAAATTAGGGTAAATATTAAGTGAAAAAAGGAGAGAATAGTTCAGAGAGTGGGGGATAAGTATAGAGTGGGAGGGAGTGGAAAATGAGCGGAGAGATGTTGGAAATAGGGAGGGAGAAGTGAGAGTGGTAAAAGAGATGTGGTTAATGGGAGAGATGATGAGGAACAATGATTGGGAAAGACTATTGATTGTGTGATTTTTAGAGAAAAATTTCAGGTATTTTTGATATCTTTGAGGTCTAAACTATTGGACAATATATCATTTTTTAGGATTATGTTGATGGACAAGGACAAACTTTTTCTCAACTCCAGAAATGCCTTTTGTGCTGTTCTCATTTCATGATGCGTCTTTGTTAGACATTAAGTTAATATTACCCAAATGTATTCTCCGTGTACTCAAAAGATCCAGGGATTTTATTATTCAATAAACTTTTTACTAATAGTATTGGCTTTTGTAGAAAGCACCAAGTGAAAGAAAATTATTTTCTTAATTTTTTTCTTAATTGTGCACACAACTAAAATAACATATACCAATAGGTAGCTGAACTTCAACTGAAAACAGATCCATAGCAAAACATTGCAAAAGTGTCTGGCCTCCTGGGTCCTGAACCACTGACACTGAGAGGGTTAAATAGCAGACTTGACTTTTTTTGAGCAATGGATAATTAAATCAAGCAATATCCAAAATGTTTTCTTAATTAAAAATGTACTTTTGACTCATTTATCAAGATAACATTATCTGATATTTTGGTGCTTTCCAGAGAAATTACATTTTATTTCAATTATGTTTAATAACATTTGCCAAGAAGTCTATTCAACCCATTATGAAGTATCAGCAACTCATATTAATGTCAACAATCAACTCTTTTGGTCTAATATAATGTGAAATTATTAACTATAATAGACTCAGATTATCATAGACAACTCATAAGCTTAATGTCTTGGCTGATGCAACAAAACCCACATGGATCCCAATAAAATAATGTGAGGGGCTATCAAGGTTAAAAAAAATGTCTTAACGTTTATAAAAAATAAATAAAAAGTAAAATGTGAATTCAGTGTTATCCTGGATAATTAGAGAGGAGTACTGATCCAGGGAGGAATCTGATTGCCAGTATCTGGGGTTAAGAAGGAACTTTATTTTTTTCTCATTTTGAGACAATTGGGAACCTTTCACTGGATCAATTAACAATTAAATCAACATATTGCAGATCAGAGGAGAAGTAAAAAAAGGTTGAATTTCTTGGAGTCTTTTATCAACCTCAATTACTGTGTAACTGAAACAATTCCCACATTCAGAACATGTGAATTATCTTTCTCCAGTGTGAGTTTTCTTATGTTTTTTAAGATTTTCAGCCAGCCTGAAACATTTCCCACATTCAGAACATACAAATGGCTTTTCTCCTGTGTGAGTTCTCATATGTAAAGTGAGACTTGCAGCTCGACTGAAACATTTCTCACATTCAGAACATGCAAATGGCTTTTCTCCTGAGTGAGTTCTCATATGTTGATTGAGATGTGTAGCCAGACGGAAACATTTACCACATTCAGAACATGCAAATGTTTTTTCCCCTGTGTGAATTCTCATATGGCGATTGAGACTTGTGGTTAGACTGAAACATTTCCCACATTCAGAACATGCAAATGGCTTTTCCCCTGTGTGAGTTCTCATATGTAGATAGAGACTTGCAGCCTGATTGAAACATTTCCCACAATCAGAACATGAAAATGGCTTTTCTCCTGTGTGAGTGCTCATATGTCGATTAAGATGTGTGGCCAGACGGAAACATTTTCCACATTCAGAACATGAAAATAGCTTTTCTCCGGTGTGAGTTTTCATATGTTGATTGAGATATGTGGCCAGACAGAAACATTTCCCACAATCAGAACATGTAAATAGCTTTTCTCCTGTGTGAGTTTTCATATGTCGATTGAGATGTGTGCTCCGACTGAAACATTTCCCACATTCAGAACATACAAATGGCTTTTCCTCTGTGTGAGTTGTCATATGGCGATTGAGATGTGTGGCCCGACTGAAACATTTCCCACATTCAGAACATGCAAATGGCCTTTCTCCTGTGTGACTTCTCATATGTACCGTTAGATATGAGTTCTGACTGAAACATTTGCCACATTCAGAACATGCAAATGGTTTTTCTCCTGTGTGAGTTCTCATATGTATATTGAGCTGTGAGGCCTGACTGAAACGTTTCCCACATTCAAAACATGCAAATGTTTTTTCTCCTGTGTGAATTATCATGTGCTGTTTGAGACTTGTGGCCCAAATGAAAGATTTCCCACAATCAGAACATTCAAATCTGCTTTGTCCTATGCAAGTTTTTAGCTTTGCTTCCAGATAACTATGGTATACACTGACATCTTCCAATACACAGTCTAGTGAACCAGGGACAATATGGTCCTCTTCAAGGGTGTTCCAAATCTCAGATCCACCTGTTGGAAACAAAAGCACCAAGAATAAATGGTTTTAGCATACTTCTGAATGGAAATGATTAAACAAGGTCTGAGACCAATTTTAAGTTCATAAATGGCCAGTTTAGTTGAATGTCTAAAGAGTGTAGATTAGAATGATCCTGTTCATCACCATATACTGCCAATTCTGGATTTTTGTTTAACTAAATATGATTTTATATTAATTTGAATTGTGTAAGTACAATTAGTTTGTATCAATGTAATAGTTATATTTGCTGTACAATAGCATATATTACATTTTATTTGCTTAAAGTCCTTCTATCCTGACCTGAGACACCCAGAACTAGATTCAGACTGGAAAAACTGGATATAGAATAGATGATAAGCACTAGACTGGATGAGACAGGAAACTGGATACAAACAGGAAGTAGGAACACAGTGATGGATCACCTCTGGGAAAGATGGAAAAAAATACCTCAATGTGTTCCCTGATTGGCTCTGAATTTAGGGCTAATTCCCTAGTTATTCTGCTGGTGGAAACAGACCTAGCTAATAAAATTAACCCCTGTGTATCTGGTGCAGTCCAAGGAAGAGTAACCACAGAGTGTCTGACTTCAGGCACAGGTCTTTTGCTGCAACGGTCGAGAAAATCCCTGACACAATTGGGCTGCTTTATTTGAGCATAATCTTCCTGTTATGTATTACAAGCTTATGTAAAGAATTTCGCTGATGATTATTGGGTATCACTTTAAGGGTAGAAGTGTGACATAACATTATTACTAGCGGAATTATTTGGACTCCATAATGGGACAGAAACATTGACACGTAAACCAAATTACATTAGTAAAAACAGAGAAAAATGAAGTTATTTCTACAATAAAGTTTTTGCGCTGAATTGAAATATGCAATCAGAATTTTGCCAAGAATCGTCCACCATTTTTTTGTGTGATGACGATGGTTACTATTACTAAATATATGAAAAGATTAGACCTCATTTGTCACAAATTGTATCAGTCACTTACTCCAAGAAAGAAAAATCTTTCACACCATTTGAATTCAAGTAAAGACATTTATCATGGTAGGGATGATCTTATTGATTGAGGAACAGATGTGTCCTGTATATATCTGTCAGGAACTGTTGTTATTGGCCACTTTTCTTATTGGTATTCCAGCTCCCGCCATCTCTAGTTATCTTTATTATTTTACAAACACCTATAAAATCTTTCAGCTATAACTCACTTTAGAACGAAGATTGAGCCATCACCAGAAGATAAATTACCTTTTAAAAAAATGTTATGTTTAACAAAAAAATATATATAACTTTAATATATTTAATTGTGCTCCAAAGAATCGGGATTAAAAATTGTGATTGTAATTAATGTAATAAATAGATTTAGCAGCAAAATCATTAAATTAGGAAAATATTGTCATCAGTGACTTTCATTTAACCAAATACAGTGTATACCCCACCATGTAATTGTGTTATACGTCACAGTAAGATAGGATCACTCACCTTCACTGATAGTAACAGGGATGTCCTCCTCCTTAATGTGCTGGTGACTCTCTTCTTCTTGGTCAGGCTTTGATCTCACTCTTTCGCTGTCTGTAAAGATACATATAAGATAATTATATTGGTATTTTACATGTTTATACCCAACTTTGTCTTTGGTCAATTGTGGTTATAAAAAGAGTCTGTAATCGAGAAGGCTCAGAAGACAATTAGGTCTAATTAGATTACAGACTTACAGACTTATTAAATTGCGATTCGGCCAATTGAATAGGGCTCTATATAAGCACATAGCATATTTTTTTTACAGAAGTGTTTTTGGTAACCTTGCTTTTGGATAGAAGTCCACTAACTAAAAACTTCTGTAAAAAAATATGCTCTGTGCTTATATATAGCCCTATTCAATTGGAAAAAAATCGCAATTTAATAAGGCTGTTAGGGTTAACACACCAGATAGCTGACCGCAAAACAACTCCCATGATTTTGTAACCTATATTAAACCCCTCATGCCAACAGGGCAACACCAGTCCATGTTAATCCAGGTCCCCCAATAGTCCAACCATCTCCAAGAGTACAGTGGGCCCTCCGGAACATGACATAGAGTCCATAGAGAGCACCACTAGACGAAGAGAGCACAGAGGAGGACGTTACTTACAGGTGATGTATTTACCAATATAGGGAGTTACGTAAGTGGAGTGAATGTGTAGAGTCCATAGAGAGCACCACTAGGTGAAGAGAGCACAGAGGAGGACGTTACTTACAGGTGATGTATTTACCATTAAAGGGTGTGAGGTAAGTGGGGTGAATGGACATGTAGAGTCCATAGAGTGCACCATTCGATGAAGGGAGCACACAAATGGCCATCACTTACAGGTGATGTATTTACCAATATAGGGAGTTAGGTAAGTGGGGTGAATGGACGTGTAGAGTTCATAGAGAGCACCACTGGACGAAGAGACCACAGAGGAGGACGTTACTTAAAGGTGATGTATTTACCATTATAGGGAGTGAGGTAAATGGGGTGAATGTATATGTAGACTCCATAGAGTGCACTATTGGATGATGGCAGAACACAGGATGCCATCACTTACAGGCAACGTATTTACCAATATAGGGAGTTAGGTAAGTGAAGTTAATGTACGTGTAGAGTCCATAGAGAGCACCACTGGATGATGGGAGCACAGAGGAGGACGTTACTTACAGGTAAAGTATTTACCAATATAGGGAGTAAGGTAAGTGGGGGTGAACGTATACGTAGAGTTTATAGAGTGCGTCTGTGTGTAAGACGTGCTGAGCTCACAGCTAAGTAGCAAATAATAAGGAATAATCATCCCATGCACTGGAGGCTTATTGTGAGGGTTTATACAGTTTTACATTACACACCAGAATATATTATGTGCAGAGTATTACTAATCACTAATAACTATTTATTATCACTCACCTGTACAGGGATCTGAATGGATTTCCAGCTGATGAATAGTTTTCAAACTTCTCTCATATTCTCCTTCATCATTAATTAACTCAGGATATAGATTTTCATTGTGGGGTCCTGTTAGTCACAGGAGAGAGAAGCCGCTGGATTTATACAGTTTTACACAACTATCAGACAATCTCTTATCTTTGTTTTTAAAAGGAACAGAAAGCAGGGAGTGGGATTTATACAAGATCTGTATTCATTTATGTTAAAACTCAATGTTATTATTATTGTTATTATTATTAACCTTTATTTGTAATGTGCGACATATTCTATAGCGCTAAACAGGGTAGATACAAGTTAATAACAGGGCCACCAATTCTTTTGTAATTTGTTACGTTTGTTTTGTGAGTTTAAAAACAAACAAACAGCTTTCTCTAAAGCACCCAAATAAGATAGAAAACTCTCAAACTTGCAATCTAAAGGGTATTGGTGAGGTATGGAACGGTGAGGTACAATATATAGGATAAATTACAGCTGAAGGTGAGGAGCTTCTTTAAATAGAGGAGTTTTTACTGAGGTTTTGAAGGATTTGAGGCAGGAGGAGTCTAGTGGAGCGAAGCAAGGAGTTCCATAGAATAGGGGCAGTGAGAGAAAAGTCCTGAAGGCGGGAATGTGAGGAGGTGATAAGAGAGAAGGAAAGAAGAAGGTCATTAGCAGAAGAAAGAGTACGGGTGATGGGGAGTATTTAGAGACAAGAGCAGAGATACAAGAGGGTGTATTCGAATATTGGTTGTGTCTTGTGACATACGTGATATTTTGGAAATGTTTTTTAGGTGAAAATGACAAGATTTAGTGATGGATTGTGTGAGGAATGAAAGAGAAGGCAGGATCCAGTAGAACCCCAAGACAACGGTCCTGAGAGGTGGGCGTGATGATGGTATTGTCAACGGTGACAATATGTGAGAAATGTAATCTGTGTATAGGGTGGGAATATTAGGAGCTCAGGCTTTGATATAATGAGTTTGAGTTGACAGCCAGACATCCACGAGGATATGCTAGAGAGGCAGTTGGTAACATGAGTTAGAAGAGAGGCGGATAGTACTGGTGCAGAGAGGTAAATTTGGGTGTCATCAGCATATAGATGGTACTTAAATCCCAAAAAGAGCATATATGGGTACCAAGCGAGGAAGTGTAGTGACAAACTCATAGTTACAAGGACACATCACGGGAAGAAATTGGAAGCCTGCCGCCGTAAAACAATAAGTGCTGAGAAAGTAACGCAATATAAAGATTGCAACTGTTTTGTGACTCAACCATTTAGAAACAATTACCAAAATGGCACAATCTTTGCTGGACACTCTTGTTCACTCTTGAACATTGTGTCTTATCTCTAAGAAGAATATTATCTGTGGTATTTTATATCTATAAGAGAACACAGTGTTACCTGAGCTCCTGTTTCCTGGGATTCCCAACGTCCTGAGTGGCCGGTGATTCTCCATCATCACGTCCTTGTACAGCTCCTTGTGTACTTCTATATACCCCCACTCCTCCATAGAGAAATAGACGGCAACATCACCACACTTTATAGGGACCTGGAATAAACAACGAAAACGTGCTTAATTATGGTAAATTAAATAAAAGGACTATATAAAAACCCCAAACACACAGAATACATACACAGACGTAAATGCATGGAGTTCTAAATAATAAGTAAATAAAATCATCAAATAAGTATAACATTGTCTTATATTATAAATCTCTGGACAAGGCTTTTCAATGTATACAACAGACTTGGTGCAGTGAGGTAGGTGAGGGCAGTGTCCTGTTCCTGAAGGTCTCACCTCTCCAGTCAGTAGATGGATGATCTCCTGGGTGTGACTCAAGATCCTCTCCATTATCTTCTTATCCTTCATCTCAGTGATCTTTGTGGAGTTAGTGAGATGCTGCGAGAGAGAGACATACGAGAATGGGAAGAAGCAGGAATAGTAATGTATGAAAGACAAGAATATATATATATATATGAAGGAACACCAACACAGGAGCCTCTGAAGCTATAAGCAAAAAAAAAAAAACTTGTTCAGTTTGATTTAAATGGGTAAAGTTTTTTTTTCATAATCAAAAATATATATATTATATTTATTTTTATGAATAAAATATCTGTAAATGAAGTGGGATTACTCTCCTTATGCTGTAAAGTAAAATTATAGGTACTTGAGAAATATAATGTGATTAATAATGTTATACTGCGAGGTTATTAATGGATCCCTAATGGATTCTGAAGAAAAGTCAGATAAGGCTGGATAAGAAGAATACCTTTATTACACTATTACTGTACATTATACAATTACTATTTTTCAGAGATCTCCTCATCTGAATAAACTCTGCACTTCAGTAGCAGTGAGGAGGGTAACCTGCTAGCCATGTACAAACACATCTAATCACCACCCACCATCATAGTGCAACGGTTTTATGCCATTTTACATCGCTCTCCATCCCTAGGTGGCTCCACTCCAACCACTATACTTCACTGGGGAGGAGTGAACTGGAGCTTATATGCCCTTGGGAGCTTATATGCCCTTGGTCATGAGTGTAAGATAGAAATTCATTTTTTAAATACAAAGTCAAAGTTATAGAAGGTTTAACTAAGCTTTAGAGACCCTACATAAGATCACTTAAGTGGCCCTTTAAATAATTTGCATATTCAGTTGTACATATACAGTGGATATAAAAAGTCTACACACCCCTGTTAAAATGTCAGGTTTCTGTGCTGTAAAAAAATGAGACAAAGATAAATAATTTCAGAACAAACTGAAATCTTTTAGGTAGAGGGAAGAAAAAAATATAAAAATAAAATAATATGGTTGCATAAGTATGCACACCCTTAAACTAATACTTTGTTGAAGCACCTTGTGATTTTATTACAGCACTCAGTCTTTTGGGGTATGAGTCTATCAGCATGGCACATTTTGACTTGGCAAGATCTGCCCACTCTTCTTTGCTAAAACACTCCAAATCTGTCAGATTGCGAGGGCATCTCCTGTGCACAGCCCTCTTCAGATCACCCCACAGATTTTCAATCGGATTCAGGTCTGGGCTCTGGCTGGGCCATTCCAGAACTTTAATCTTCTTCTGGTGAAGCCATTCCTTTGTTGATTTGGATGTATGCTTTGGGTCGTTGTCATGCTGAAAGATGAAGTTCCTCTTCATGTTCAGATTTCTAGCAGAAGCCTGAAGGTTTTGTGCCAATATTGACTGGTATTTGGAACTGTTCAAAATTCCCTATTTCTTAACTAAGGCCCCAGTTCCAGCTGAAGAAAAACAGCCCCAAAGCATGATGCTGCAACCGCCATGCTTCACTGTGGGTATGGTGTTCTTTTGGTGATGTGCAGTGTTGTTTTTGCGCCAAACATATCTTTTGGAATTATGGCCAAAAAGTTCAACCTTGGTTTCATCAGACCATAACACCTTTTCCCACATGCTTTTGGGAGACTTCAGATGTGTTTTTGCAAAATGTAGCCTGGCTTGGATGTTTTTTTTCCGTCTTACCACTCTACCCCATAGCCCAGACATATGAAGAATAAGGGAGATTGTTATCACATGTACCACACAGCCAGTACTTGCCAGATATTCCTGCAGCTCCTTTAATGTTGCTGTAGGCCTCTTGGTAGCCTCCCAGACCAGTTTCTTCTCTTCTTTTCATAAATTTTGGAGGGAGCTCCAGATTTTGGTAATGTCACTGTTGTGCCATATTTTCTCCACTTGATGATGACTGTCTTCACTGTGTTCCATGGTATATCTAATGCCTTGGAAATTATTTTGTACCCTTCTCCTGACTGATACCTTTAAACGATGAGATCCCTCTGATGCTTTGGAAGCTCTCTGTGGACCATGGCTTTTGCTGTGGGATGCGACTAAGAAAATTTCAGGAAAGACCAACTAGAGCAGCTGCACTTTATTTGGGGTTAGTCAGAGGCACTTTAAATGATGGCAGGTGTATGCTGACTCCTATTTAACACGATTTGGAATGTGATTGCTTAATTCTGAACACAGCTACATCCCCAGTTATAAGAGGGTGTGCAGACTTATGCAACCACATTATTTTTTTTTTTATTTTTTTTACTCCCAGCTCTCTGGTCCTCATTATAATATCTCCAGCAGCTCCCACCTCTCTGGTCCTCATTATAATATCTCCAGCAGCTCCCACCTCTCTAGTCTTCATTATAACATCTCCAGAAGCTCCCACCTCTCTGGTCCTCATTATAACATCTACAGCACGTCTCACCTCTCCAGTCAGCAGGACGATGATCTCCAGGGCGAGAGTCAAGATCTGCTCAGACATCTTCGTGTTGATCATCAGTGAGTCAGATGCTGTAAGATTCAGATACAACATAAGAAAATTGTATAGGTTACAGAAGTAATAAAACTGAGGACTTTTTGGAGAGCATCATATTCTATTTTTTTGAGAAATTGGGATGTTATGGAGATATTTTATAATGAATTTGCTGGATCCTATTGGTTATAAATGACACAGCTAAACTACAAAAGCAAGTCATTCTTACTGCAAGAAATAAGGTAGACATCCATTGCAAGGAAAGAGATAATGGTGCATTATCGGAGTAAAAATGTATAGCTAGACTGAATAATACATATGTAACGGAGCTGGAACACGAATCCAATATCTCCGCTGGTATACGGTAAAATACCCAAGAGGCACTACAGTTTCACCATCCCCGACCTCCCATATTGAACGACACACAATTTGGGAGTCAAATGAATACTGACTTTATTTTGTTATGTGCAGAAATATTTATACACATCTCTTCCCACAGACAATCCACATCCCCCATAGTTGGCCACACAATACACATAGAGAGAACAATAGGTGGGTCACCCCTCCCCTAGGCTGCCTGGCAACTTTGATACAATCAGACAATGATTAGATAATCCTTCTTTGTTCTTATGTCTGAGAATGAATAGACTTCCTTATCTGTAACAGGATTATCTATTAGCCAAGGCCTGCAATAGTCTGGGCTAATATTCTGCAGAGCATAAACCAACATACATATAATATAACAGTAGGATCATATTTTAACCATAATAATCATAAAACAGGGTAAAACAGTGATGGGTTCCGTTACAACATATATATATATAGAGGAGGATAAAATCACTCCACAAACTTTGATATCTACACCCACCACTGTAATTCGTTCCTGATCCTTTTCTGCTCTGGTATGGAAAGCATATTGTACTTATAATGATGATCATCAAGCAGCTCTCCAAAATGACAAAATGATCTTGACCATATTAATGAAACACAACCATATACTTGTATACTCTACTCTAGAGACTTTTCTCTTTGTTGGGCGAGCTGAACAAACAAATCTGTTATCCTTCTTATTTTTGTAGCTCTATGCTTTGCCTCCTTATCCCCGGTTGTAAAGCTTTCATTACTCACTGTGTGGAATCACCTGGACTTTGACTCTTCTCCTCTTCCACTACCTTGGAAAAGAATACCCCACGCTGTCGGGCAGCGATACTGTTCTTAGGGCATAATAATAACAGCAATATTTGTTTTTTATGAAAGGCGGATCTTTTCCTCTAGGGGATTTGGTCTCAAGGTAGAAGAATTCCATCTTTTGTCTAAACTTCTTGGTGTTGAAGGGGGGATTATGTTCCTCAGGGTTCAGTATTAGGTCCTCCCCTTTTTAACATATTTATTAATGACTTCGAGGTAGGATTGGAGTGTGGTGTCTCCATTTTTGCTGATGACACAAAGTTGTGCAAGGTAATTAAATCAGATAATGATGTACTTTCCCTCCAAAGGGATTGGCATAAATTAGAGAAATGGGCGGCTGAATGGCAGATGAGATTTAATACAAATAAATGTAAAGTTATGCATAGCCATGCAATCTTAATGGAGCAAATCTAGGGGTATCAGATATTGAAAGGGATTTGGGAGTGCTTGTGGACAACCACCTAGGTAATAGCGCTCAAAGCCGAGCAGCAGCTGCAAAGGCAAGTAAAATATTAGCATGTATTAAGAAGGGTATAGAAGCAAGGGAAGCAAATATAATTCTGCCACTATACAAATCTCTAGTACACCCTCATTTTGAATATGGAGTACAATTTTGGGCACCACTTCATTAAAAGGACATTTTAGAGCTGAAAAAAGTACAGAGATGAGGCAACAAAACTAATAAGGGAAATGGAGTGGCTAAGTTATGAAGAAAGACTAACCAAAATAAGCTTATTTTCTCTAGAAAAAAGGCGTCTAAGAGGGGATATTATTACCCTATATAAATACATCCAGGGTCAGCTTTTTGTGCCAAGAGGTTTTCAATTGACAAGAGGACATCCATTGAGGTTAGAAGTAAAAAGATTCCACCTTAAAGAAAAGGGTTCTTCACAGTAAGGGTGGTTAATCTGTTGAATTCTCTACCAAAGGAGGTGGTGACAGTGGAGTCGATAGATAACTTTAAAAAGGGACTGGATATATTTTTAAATACAAAGGGCCTTCAGGGTTATCTGCACCACTTTACCATCATACCAAAGACCCGCGGGACTACACATGAATACAAAACTCAAATACACAATTCACACTGCGAGAACCGTAGCACTTTGAAAAAATGGCAGAAAAAAAATACGTCCCGTAACAGTTACAAAAGGAAACCGCGACTTGCATAAAAAATAAAAAAAAATACGAGCCGCAAAAAATACAACCTTAACGACTGGACCGCACACACAGAAAAACACACTAAATACAAACAAAAATAAAATAAAAACATCACACACAGCAAGGGGGGACACCCAGGACGTATGGAAGTGAAGGTTACAAGTCAATTTAAGTCCAATTTCCAGAGTTTAGCCACTAGAAAATCCCCTAAGCGAGAGAAAAAATGACCGCCGAAAAAAAACGAAAACGAGGCTACACGACCCCTAAACACGCAAAACTCTGCCACACACACACAGGACCGTACGACCTATCAAATACAGTATTACGAAGGACGCAAAATCATCCACACCCGCCTAACACATACACAATCGCCGCCATTTTACAACACTAACTGGCACATACTAACATTCACATTACAAAAATGCGGAACTACACAGCTACACAAACGGTTTCCCCTCGCGCACGCAGCCTATTTACACTACACACTTCACACATTGCTGACACTTACACCTCAGGTCACCAACAATGCAAATCTACATTGTATGCTGCAGGAACATCAAAAACAGATTGCCAGCTCTTCAGCATATTGGTTGCTGCATATATTCATTACAAATAGGTAAAGTATATTAATTTATGATTTAATTAATTAATTAGCATTAAAAAATACATATACAGAAAACTTTACAAACCACAACACAAGATCGCAATAAACGACAAAAGCGCTCACTGCCAGCGACACGATCAGCGCCAAAGGCTAGTCTATCATAACCAAATGGAAAGAACATGGCACAACAGCAAACCTGCTAAGAGACGGCCGCCCACCAAAACTCATGGACCGAGCAAGGAGGGTATTAATCAGAGAGGCAGCACAGAGACCTAAGGTAACCCTGGAGGAGCTGCAGAGCTCCAGAGCAGAGACTGGAGTATCTGTCCATAGGACGACAATAAGCCGTACGCTCCATAGAGTTGGGCTTTATGGCAGAGTGGCCAGAAGAAAGCCATTACTTTCCACAAAAAACAAAATGGCACCTTTTGAGTTTACGAAAAGGCATGTGGGAGACTCCCAAAATGTATGGAGGAAGGTGCTGTGGTCTGATGAGACTAAAAATGTAATAAAAAACTTTTCGGCCATCAAAGAAAACGCTATGTCTGGCGCAAAACCAACAAATCACATCACCCAAAGAACACCATCCCCACAGTGAAACATGGTGGTGGCAGCATCGTGCTGTGGGTAAGTTTTGAAGCAGCTGGGACACGGAAACTGGTCAGAGTGGAGGGAAAGATGGATGGTGCTAAATACAGGGATATTCTTGAGCAAAACCTGTACCACTCTGTGCGGGATTTGAGGCTAGGACGGAGGTTCACATTCCAGCAGGACAATGACCCCAAACACACTGCTAAAGCGACACTTGAGTGGTTTAAGGGGAAACATGTAAATGTGTTGGAATGGCCTAGTCACAGCCCAGATCTCAAGCCAATAGAAAATCTGTGGTCAGACTTAAAGATTGCTGTTCACAAGCTCAAACCATCCAACTTGAAGGAGCTGGAGCAGTTTTGCAAGGAGGAATGGGCAAAAATCACAGTGGTAAGATGTGGCAAGCTCATAGAGACTTATCCAAAGTGACTTGGAGCTGTGATTGCCACAAAAGGTGGCTCTTTAAAAAGTATCGACTCTAGGAGGGTGAATAGTTATGCACATTGCCTTTTTCTGTTATTTTGTCCTATGTTTTTTTTTTTTTTTATAGTGAAGCAAACAACTAACATCTTCAAAGTTGTGGGCATGTTCTGTAAATGAAATTATGCAAATCCTCAAGCAATCCATGTTAATTCCAGGTTGTGAGGAAACAAAACACAAAAAATGCCAAGGGGGGTGAATACTTTTGCAAGGCACTGTATATGCCATTCTGCTGCTGTTAAAATGGTTTCCAGAGATCAACTTTCTGATGTGAGAGGAGACTTTGACCACATAGGAAGTTTGTACCTGCACAATGGAAAGGAGGCAGATACATCTGCCAGTGGATAAATTATCTCTAATGGAAAACTCATTAGTTACAAGGTCACACCCAGAGAAGGAATTAGAAGCCTGCCGTAAAACAATAAGTGCATATAATTTAAAACAATGTAAAAACTGCAACTGTTTTGTTATTTAACCATTTAGAAACAATAACCACTCTTGAACATTGTGTCTTATCCCTAAGAACAATATTATCGGTGGTATTTTATATCTATAAGAGAACACACAGTGTTACCTGAGCTCCTGTTTACTGGGATTCCCAAAATCCTGAGCGTTTGGTGATTCTCCATCATCACGTCCTTGTACAGCTCCTTGTGTCCTTCTATATACTCCCACTCCTCCATAGAGAAATAGACGGCAACATCACCACACTTTATAGGGACCTGGAATACACAACGTAAAAGTTAAAAGGACTATTTACTCAGACAAGAAGAGTGTGTTTTTTTCCCTGTGTGCAGTGATTCGGTACAGGTGAGAGGGGAGTGTTTTTGCCTGGGTTAAAATCGCATATAAGTTTGGACCTTGTGTGCGACTGTTTGCAGGAGGAAGTTCAAAGGAAAGGGTCAAATTGTAGTTTTTTTTGTAATTTGTAATTATGAGTCAGACCAGTGGCAACCTCACTCAGTGTACATCCTGTCACATGTATGAACTGCTGGAACAACTGATCCAGGGTCCATACCTCTGTGAGAGGTGTGAGCAGGTTGCCTAGCTGTAAGCTCAGATTGAAGAACTGGAGAGGAGAATTGCAGCACTTAGTGATATTGCTCCACTGGAAAGGGGGTTGGTGCTCACTGAGCACAGTTTAGATGGGCCTAGCATGGAGGGTGGAGATGCGGCTAGTGAGGATGTCCAGGGAGGTAGCTGGGCTACAGTTACAAGGGGAAGCAGGGGGATCAGGAGGAGGCAGGCCAGTACTGAGTTGGCAAGCACCAACAGATTTGCCAGATTGAGTGTAATGGTTGGGGATGTCCATAAAGGAATGGCATTGCCAGATAGAGCTGTTCCCTCTAACAGCCGGGAGAACAGTTATACTGGAGGAGTGGGAGGACAGCATAGGCAGAGAAAGAGACAGGTTTTGGTGGTAGGAGACTCCATTATTAGGAACATAGAACGGGCGATTTGTCACCCAGACCTCAGCAATCAAACAGTTTGCTGTCTCCCGGGTGCTCGGATTCGGAATGTTGTGGATCGGGTAGATAAATTATTGTGAGGGGCTGGAAATGAACCGGCGGTCTTGGTACATATTGGTACCAATGACAAAGTTAGTGGAAGATGGAGTGTCCTAAAGAATGATTTTAGAGAATTAGGGAATAAGCTTAAAGGAAGGACCTCCAAGGTAATATTTTGTGAGATACTACCAGTGCCACGTGCTAGCCCAGGGAGACAGAAGGAGCTTAGGGAGGTTAATGCATGGCTAAAAAAGTGGTGCACTAAGGAGGGGTTTGGGTTTTTAGAGCACTGGGCTGACTTCTCACTTGGGTACAATCTCTATAGCAGGGATGGATTGCATCTTAATGACGAGGGAGGTGCTGTGCTAGGGGATAGGACAGTAG
Source organism: Discoglossus pictus (assembly GCA_027410445.1). Taxonomy (NCBI): domain Eukaryota; kingdom Metazoa; phylum Chordata; class Amphibia; order Anura; family Alytidae; genus Discoglossus; species Discoglossus pictus. The sequence goes on along the minus strand of CM050166.1, from coordinate 443,299,274 downwards.
AGCGGATGGGGGAGTTTTTAAACTAATAGGTGGGGGCGGGGGTGACTAGATAGAAGTAATGGGGTAGTAAGTGTAGAGGAGGTAAGGAATTAACTAGTCATGTGGGGGGAGATGGGGGGGTGGTTAGTATAGTCAATAGGGAGGTACTGCTAAGTAACTCAAGTATAGTGGCATGCACTCTGAAAGTACAGACTCATAACAAGGAGTATGCTCCCTAATGACAGAAGCTTGCCAGGAAAAATAGGGCAGTTAGAATTATTAGCAGTAAATGAGATTTAATTGGCATTACTGAAACATGGTGGGTTGATTCTCATGACTGGACTGTTAATCTGAACGGTTATAACCTATTCAGGAAAGATAGGGGCAATGGTAAAAGAGGAGGAGGGATTTGTCTGTATGTTAAGCCTGAATTTAAGTCTATATTCAGAGAAGATATTTATGGTGGACCTAGTGATAAAGTTGAATGTTTGTGGGTAGAGTTAAATAGCGGAGCAGGAAATTCCAAATGAATATTGGTAGGAGTATGCTAAAAACCTCCAAATATAACTGAAAGTGAGGAAATGCAATTAGTTTTACAGATTGGAAATGCCGGTAAGAACCGCGCAAGTTCTAATAATGGGAGATTTTAACTACCCTGAAAAACTGGATGAATGAGACCAGCAGTATGGGTAAAGGGAGCAGGTTCTTGAGTACACTCAGGAATCATTATCTGGCCCAGGTTATACAAGAGCCTTCTAGAAATGAAGCCATCTTGGATTTAATAATCACAAATAATATTAATATGGTATCAAATGTTGAAATAGGGCAACCTTTGGGAAACCGTGATCACAACACAGTCTCATTTGAGATTGAATTAAAAAAACAAAACTGTAAGGGGCAAACAAAAACTATGAATTTTAAAACGGCAGATTTTAACGGTCTAAGGGCAGCGATACAAAGTATAGACTGGGACAGAGAACTGATAGGTAAAAATACTGAACATAAATGGACAACATTTAAATCCTTACTAAATATACATACAAATCGGCATATACCAAGTGGGAATAAAAGTAAAAGGAGTAAATCCCATCCAATGCGGCTTAACAATGATTGAAAGATCAAAATACGGAGTAAAAAACAGGTATTAACATTCTACAAACAAGAGGGGACAGAGACTGTTTTACGGGAGTAAAAAAAAATCAACAAGACAGCAAAAGGGCTATTAGACTGGCTAACATAGAAAATGAAAAGATAGTTGCAAAGGAGAGTAAGACTAACCCTAAAAAAATGTAAGCATATAAATGGGAAGAAGGCCAGGAAGGAAGTTATGGGAGCATTACAATGTGGAACAGGGCATCAATTAGTGACCAGGAAAAGCAGATGAGCTAAATAGGTTCTTTTCTTTGTTATACACAAGGGAGGTGTCAGTGGTCCGGACACTGCAACATCATGGGGCTACACTACCTTAAAAAAAAAAACTAAGAAACCGTTCCCTCTTATAGTGCACACCTATCATTCCCAATTGTCTTGAAGAGACACAAATAGGTAAATAAATCTTAGCTTTTAATAACTTAGTTAAAAACTTTAAAATGTCTTCAGACGCTGCATTTCACTCAGGGATTATGTCAATATAACCTACTATGCAAATCTGGTGCAATCTTAAATTAAAGTGCAAGTGCAAAAAATAAGGATCTAAAGTGCTATTAAGGAGTCAGAAGTATGTCTGACTCCATTATTAAGGTAGTGTTTATAAAGTGCTAATAGTCTTGCATTTGCTTTTGGAAATATTCTTTTGATCTTGAATAATCTCTTAAATTAGAGCCTGGTAATGCTGCTAGGCCTCTTATGGAATCGTTTCTAAATATCTGTTTTAGTAATTCTATATTGCACTGCGTCCATGGAGTGAAGAGCAGCACACTGGCGTGGAGACCGCGGTTAGGACGCCTCGGGATGACTTGACTAATCCGCGTCTCACGTTGCTACGTCTGACCCGACGCACGTTTCTAGATTTCTTCAGGGGTCACCGCCATGACCAGTAAACATCCCTTTATAGTTTCTGGTTGTCATGGAGATCGTGACTACGTTTAAAAACAATAATAACTAACTTTAAAATATTATATATGTCTCATTATACTTTATGGTAGAGCTACATATACTTAAAGCTGTATAAGGGATCTGTTAGTGAACCATACAAAAGTCAAATTATTAAGTGAATTCATTATGATTTTAAATTCATCATCTTCATCAGTAATTTTAATTATCTGATTTAAAAATCAATACTTTTGTGAAGTCTATTTTTATATTAAGGATTTTTTTATGTCAGCTTCAGTTCTTTGTATAAATATATATTCAATTATCTTACACAAATTGAAAAAATGGGAAATATATATTTAAGAAAATAAAGTCGAATCTTAGAGTTTTATTAGAGCATAATATGACAATATATATTTGATTTTATAACATCCATATTATTACTTATCAGTTGGAATTGCTAGATTTTCATTCAATTCACTATATCCAAACGCATAATGGAGGATTTACATATTAAATATACATTTTTTTCTTTCATATAAATTCCAACATTGAAATTTAAATTCATTTATTCCCTCCCAAATAGATTTTTTTTTATATAGTATAATGACTATATGACTTTCTAATGAAGTGGTTTATGAAATATCTCTTGCTCATCTAGATACTAGGGTGGCTGTTTTTCTCTTATATCATACTATATTTGTCTATATATTCACTTTTATACTATATGTCACTCTTTCAACAAGACTGACATATTAACATTTTCTGAACAATGTCTCCTGTTGATGTTATCATTAAATAGTCTATAATAAATACCACTTATTAAGTTAGCTGTATTGTTAATCTTGTTCATTTTTATACCTTTACACAAGTTGAAACTTAACTTCAAGATCATGTTGTTAGCTCAACCATTCCCATCATATAGAACATTAATTATCAATATCTTAAATGAAGGGAGAAAAAGTAAAACCATCATTTAGGCCATATGGTTTCCTAGTTTTTAATAAATATATCCATTTTGCCTCCATCTTTAACAATTCATTATTTATATTACCTGTAATGGAGTTGGAATCATAAGTCCAATATCTCCGCTGGTATACCGTTAAATATCCATATAGAAGCACTGCAGTCTCACAAGCCCCAACCTCCCAGATTGGACGACACTCAATTGGGAGTCAAAGAATACTGTCTTTATTTTGTTATGCAGAAATATATATACACATCTCCTTCCACAGGCAATACACATCCCCCATATTTGGCCACACAATACACATAGAGGGACAATAGGTGTGGTCACACCTCCCTGAGGCTACCTGGCTACTTTGATACAATCAGACATTGATCAGATTATACTTCTCTTTGTTCTTATGTCTCATAATGAAAACACTTTATACAATAGACTTCCTTATCTTATGAGGAGATGGGTTCCGTTACATTACCCTTTCTGATGTTTTTTTCAATATGATATATAGATATATAGATAGATAAGAGATAGATAAATGACTATCTCTGTTTTACAGGTTATAAGATAATTCACTGATTATGCCTGTATCTTATCCTTTGAAGTAAACGTTTTTGCAGGTTTCACAAATTGGCAAGCCTCGCAGGATTGGCATTTAAAACACCCTTTTATTTCTTGAAGCCAAGTAGTCTTCTTTGGATTCTCCAGATGACTTTTAGACAACATATCTTTTAAATTAGTGTATCTTCTACTTGTTAATTGTGCATGATCTTTAAGGTATGGTCTGAGATCTTTATCAGCTCTCAGTATTTGCCAGTGTTTATTAAAAATCTGTTTTACATCAAACCACTTATCATTATATGTTCCTATGCATCTGACATTATTATCTTCGTTCAAGGTTTTCTCCATAAGTAGAGTGTCTCTACTTAAATTTTTGGCTTTGTGATAAGCATTCTTTAATACTTTTTTATTATACCCACGTTCTTGGAACCTTGATTGAAGATCTTTTGCCTCTAATTCAAAACTATGTTCCTCAGAGCAATTTCTTTTAATTCTCAAATATTGTCCCATTGTGATCCCAGAGATCAAAGATTTTGGGTGACTACTTTTGGCATGTAAAAGGTTATTTGTTGCTGTAGGTTTCCTGTAAGTATTAGTTATTAGGTTGCCATCTTTTTTTTTGCAAATTTTCAAGTCTAAAAAAGTTATAGATGTATCACTTATTTCTGAGGTCAAATATAGACCCATGTCATTATTATTCAGTTTTCTTATGAAATTCTGCAAATGTTGGAGAGTACCATTCCACAAGATCATAACATCATCTACATAGTGGATCCATATGTCCACATCCTTAGTGTAGCTATCCATGCCCTCACCAAACACTATTTATTCCTCCCACCACCCAAGGTACAGATCTGCATATGTAGGGGCACATGCTGTCCCCATAGCTGTACTTTGAGTCTAATGGTAATAATTTTGCAAAAAAACAAAATAATTGTGTGTTCACACAAATTCCAATAGCTCCATTAAAAACTCATTATGTTTATCATAGAGGCTACCTTTTTTTTGCAAAAAATATTTATGTCATGTAGGCCTCTATGATGTTGAATATTGGTATATAGTGATTCAACATCCATCAATATTAATAGAGTATGTTTATTTGTGGTTAGCCCATTTATTTTCTTTAACTCATCTTTAGTATCTTTTATGAATGATGTTAGAGACATCACATGTTCTCTAAGGATGGAGTCTAAGTATTTACTAGAGTTTTCTGTTACGCAATTTATGCCAGATACTATTGGTCTACCAGGTGGATTAGATGATTTTTTATAGAATAGAATAGAATGTAGCAATCTTGGGATCTTTGATGCTAAGAAATTCCCATTCTTGTTTGGTTATTATTTTATTATTCAGACCTTTATTCAGGATATTATTTAATTCTCTTAAAAATTGTTCACTTAGATCTTTAGATAGTTTTTTGTAACATTCTTTGTTACTGAGAGGTCTCAGATTTTCTTTAATATAGTCTTCCCTATTCAGGATGACTAAATTACCCCCTTTATCAGCATTTTTAATTATTATATTCTGAATTTTTTTTTTTTAAGTCTTTTAAGGCTTTTTTTCCACCATCTGAGAGATTTGAGTTAGATCCTTTTTTTGCTGATAATTCTTCTAAATCTCTCACCACATTTTGGACAAATAGCTCTATATTGGGACTAATAGAAAAGGATGGTGTATATTTGCTTGTTGGCTTAAAATGTGAAAAAGGTCCAGTTACTTCAACAGATTCATTTTCAGCCAATAAATGTTTTAAATTATTCAATGCTTTCCTATCTGAAAGATCCAATTGGTTGCTATCTGTTTTTCTGGAAAATAATTTCTTTAAAGCCAGCTTACGAGCAAATAAATGTACATCTTTTACCCAACCAAAGATTTTAAACTTTTCTGTAGGAGAAAAACTTAGACCCTTCTGTAACATAGAAATATGAACTTCAGACAGGGAGTAATGTGATGAATTGAAATTTTGTAGGGGGTTTAATGTTTTTTTAATCTTTTTTGTGGTTTGAACCTAGTTTTGGTCCCTGGTCTAAAAAAACTCCATTGTCTCTTTTAGATTTTTTTACTAGATTTTTTGTGGGGTTCTCATTTTTTTGTTCAAGGTCTGACCATTCTGACTCAGAAGTCATTGCCCCTTCTACTTTCTCTTTTTGTATGTTATATTTCCTTGATCTTCTAAATATATTCCCTGTCTGGAAAACATTAAGATCCCTTTGGAATTTCTTTTGTTTTCTATCCATTAGCATTCGCCTGAACTTCTCAATGTCTTTTTCAAGATTGTTTTCCAAATCTAGAAATTCACAACTGGTCTTTTGTTCTTTAATTTTTTCAATTTTATACTTCTGTCTCTTATAATTGTTGTTTTTCCCATTCCAGTAGGAGATTCATCAATTCTTGTGAACATTTTAATAAAGTCCCACTTTTTTACAAAATCCTCTGAGAGGTCTTTTATTGTGGGAAATAAATTAATACGAAGTCCTCTAGGTATCAATTTGTTTAAGTAATTTTCTAGACTTGCCACCTCCCACCACACTATATATTCTTTTTTGTACAATTTATTGAGTTCTAAATATTCTAATTTGAGTTTAGGTTCATTACTGTGACGAAGTGCCCTTCGCCACTTTGTCTTGGAGAGGACTGTTTGCCAGCCTCCTGCCCTGCGACTATGGCCCTGGGACATATTGCCCTTTAAACACAGTATTCGGCCATACCAGAGTGTATGTCACTCATTCTGGCACTTTACATACAGGGGGGTCATTCTGTACTTGACCTGTGGGAGCGGTGATACCCCAGATAGCTATGCCATGGAGCCCATTCATATAATGAAAGACTATGGGAAAGACTTTAGCTACATGGCAATTGAACTGTGTGTAGAGGATCTGAGCGCTATTCGGTAGTTTTGTGCGCTCAGATCCCAGCTATCTGGGGATATGGGAAATGTGAGTAAATGTGAATTGCAGTAATGCTGATGGGTTGTCAAACTAGAGAATTGACCAACAAATACTTTTGTCCGGACATCCCCAGGCCGATCCGTTGGGATCAGACCGTGTATGCCGGCTTATGGTCACGGGGGAGGTGTGTAACGGAACCCATCACTGTTTTATGATTATTATGGGTAAAATATGATCCTACTATATGTATGCTGGTTTATGCTCTGCAGAATATTAGCCAGACTTTTACAGACCTAGGCTAATAGATAATCCTATTACAGAGATTCAAAAGATAAGAAAGTTGTAAAGGATCCTTGCATTTTCCAAAGTGTTTTCATTCTCTGATAAGAACAAAGAAGGATGATCTAATTAATGTCTGATTGTATCCAAGTTGCCAGGGAGGTGTGACTCACCTATTGTCCTATATGTGTATTGTATGGGGGATATGTGCAATGTCTGTGTGTTATGTGTAAAAGATACTTTTACTAACTTTTGAACCCCTGGTCTGATTCATGCCATTTTTTATATGTTGTTCCCCTGGGTGAGAGCTATTGAATGGTGCGGGACTTAAAGGTGTACCCCCTGTATTTGGGGTACATCCAGAATGTGGTTAAAATTGTGTCTGTTTTAATTGTGTTACCTGTTATCTGAGGTGAGGAGACGTGGGGGTTGAACCATGTAGATAATTGGCTGTTGTGATAATTATGTGGGTGTAGCCCTTCAGAGGGCACCATTGCATAAAAGGAGATTCCCTGTTATTAAAAAATAGTTCTACTTGACCCTTCAAAACGTAGCCTTGTCTCGTTATTGGAGGGGATCGCTATCATACTGGGGATTGCTATGCTTTTGCATACTCCCTTGAGCTGTAACTACTGAACGCTTGTTCCTGATGTACTATCCTTGGAGTCTGTGGTGGTTTTGGTGTCCGGTGCAGTGCTTGTAGGCCTCGACGCAAACGAGGACGCGTCCATCAACGGAGGTACCCGGTCGGGGTGCCAGTAGATCCGTTACATTGGCTGGCAGTGGTGGGATGGCGTCCTAGTAAGAGGAAAAGCAGCACGGAGACACCGGTAACGTTTGGAGTTACAAATTGAGGGCAACGCTAGTATCCGTACAGCGCCCCTGGCTACAGCAGGATGGAACCGGCTAGTTTTCAGACAGCGTTTCATGATGAGGAGGAGGAGGCGGCCGCGGACTACAGGGATGCAGACAGAAAGGAACTCTGGTATGATGCCCTGGAAGATGCCCAATGGCGGCGAGGTGAGAGTCTCCCCAGTGATGAGCAGCGGCTACAGTAGCGTGTGGCGATGCGGATGTATCTATTGGGAGAGCAGCCCCTGGATGAGTGGGTGACAAGACTAGAGACCCTGGTATGGCGAGAGCTCTGGCTAGACAACGCATACCAGGCCCTCTGGTGGCATACCGTTCGACTTACCCCCTTGACGTCTGAACACGACTTACCGGAGGGGGATGAATATGATGGCCCGGGTTTATTATGGGATGCCTTGGAGGACGATATTGATCTTGGCAGCACGGAGGGGTCTAGGTTTTGGGACATCTACGACTACCGGATGGGCATGTATGTCTGGGATGACGAAGGCGAGGTGAGCAAAGACATGACCCACCTGGTAACGAGAGAGTGGGAGCTGGAGCAGGACTACCAATACCTGCTCAGCTTCGTGCATACTCGACAAGCAGAACCAGACTTCATTGACTGGTCCTGGGATGACCTCCAGATGGCAGGTAGAGATGGGACCGAGGTCTCTCTACCGGCCCTACAGGGGGCAGAAAGTGTCGTCCTTCCCCCCCAGCGGCAGTGTGAACCGCAGGGGGCAGAAGGTGTCGTCCTTCCCCCCCAGCAGCAGTGTGAACCCCAGAGGGCAGAAGGTGTCGTCCTTCCCTCCCAGCGGCAGTGTGAACCCCAGGGGGCAGAAGGTGTCGTCCTTCCCCCCCAGCGGCAGTGTGAACCCCAGGGGGCAGAAGGTGTCGTCCTCCCCCCCAGCGGCAGTGTGAACCCCAGGGGGCAGAAGGTGTCGTCCTCCCCCCCAGCGGCAGTGTGAACCCCAGGGGGCAGAAGGTGTCGTCCTTACCCCCCAGCGGCAGTGTGAACCCCAGGGGGCAGAAGGTGTCGTCCTTCCCCCCCAGCGGCAGTTTGAACCCCAAGGGGCAGAAGGTGTCGTCCTTCCCCCCCAGCGGCAGTGTGAACCCCAGGGGGCAGAAGATGTCGTCCTTCCCCCCCAGCGGCAGTGTGAACCCCAGGGGGCAGAAGGTGTTGTCCTTCCCCCCCAGCGGCAGTGTGAACCCCAGGGGGCAGAAGGTGTCGTCCTTCCCCCCCAGCGGCAGTGTGAACCACATGGGGCAGAAGGTGTCGTCCTTCCGCCCCAGCGACAGTTTACCCTGACAAGGAGAGACACCAATCTCCCAGACGGCGCAGATGGGACCGTGGTCTCTGCGCCCACAGCCTGTCCAGATCCCCAACTACCCTCACTGGGACAACCGGAGGAGGGGGTAAGTACAAATTCCCTTCCCCAGCTAACTTCTAATGTGGCCCCAGGGTTAACAGAGGAAATGTTAACCCCCACTGACCCCCACGTTTCCCTGGCTACTGAGTCAGAATATGTCCCAAGTACCCCAGCAGAAGAGCTGACAGCGGGGCAGAGTGCAGTCGGCCTCTGCCCTCCCTTTGTCCCTTGTACAGAGCAGGATGTCCTGCAGGTTATACCAGCAGAAGAGCTGGCATCAGGGCAGAGTGCCGCTGGCCTCTGCCCCTCAAGTTCCCTCAGCGTGTTGCCCCATCACCACAGCGAAATATCCAGTTGCAGTAACTGTTTGTTGTGGGTGAGCTGCTCTTGCACTTTGTTGTTGTGGGGGGGCTGCTCTAGCACTGGTTTATTGTGGGTTGGTGGATCGTCTAACGGAGGCACTGACCGGCAGAAGGTCAGGTGCCTGGTTAGACTTCCCCCCAAAGGGGAGATGTGTGACGAAGTGCCCTTCGCCACTTTGTCTTGAAGAGGACTGTTTGCCAGCCTCCTACCCTGCGACTATGGCCCTGGGACATATTGCCCTTTAAACACAGTATTCGGCCATACCAGAGTGTATGTCACTCATTCTGGCCCTTTACATACAGGGGGGTCATTCTGTACTTGCCCTGTGGGAGCGGTGATACCCCAGATAGCTATGCCATGGAGCCCATTCATATAATGAAAGACTATGGGAAAGACTTTAGCTACATGGCAATTGAACTGTGTGAAGAGGATCTGAGCGCTATTCGGTAGTTTTGTGCGCTCAGATCCCAGCTATCTGGGGATATGGGAAATGTGAGTAAATGTGAATTGCAGTAATGCTGATGGGTTGTCAAACTAGAGAATTGACCAACAAATACTTTTGTCCGGATATCCCCAGGCCGATCCGTTGGGATCAGACCGTGTATGCCGGCTTATGGTCACGGGGGAGGTGTGTAACGGAACCCATCACTGTTTTACCCTGTTTTATGATTATTATGGGTAAAATATGATCCTACTATATGTATGCTGGTTTATGCTCTGCAGAATATTAGCCAGACTTTTACAGACCTAGGCTAATAGATAATCCTATTACAGAGATTCAAGAGATAAGAAAGTTGTAAAGGATCCTTGCATTTTCCAAAGTGTTTTCATTCTCTGATAAGAACAAAGAAGGATGATCTAATTAATGTCTGATTGTATCCAAGTTGCCAGGGAGGTGTGACTCACCTATTGTCCTATATGTGTATTGTATGGGGGATATGTGCAATGTCTGTGTGTTATGTGTAAAAGATACTTTTACTAACTTTTGAACCCCTGGTCTGATTCATGCCATTTTTTATATGTTGTTCCCCTGGGTGAGAGCTATTGAATGGTGCGGGACTTAAAGGTGTACCCCCTGTATTTGGGGTACATCCAGAATGTGGTTAAAATTGTGTCTGTTTTAATTGTGTTACCTGTTATCTGAGGGGAGGAGACGTGGGGGTTGAACCATGTAGATAATTGGCTGTTGTGATAATTATGTGGGTGTAGCCCTTCAGAGGGCACCATTGCATAAAAGGAGATTCCCTGTTATTAAAAAATAGTTCTACTTGACCCTTCAAAACGTAGCCTTGTCTCGTTATTGGAGGGGATCACTATCATACTGGGGATTGCTATGCTTTTGCATACTCCCTTGAGCTGTAACTACTGAACGCTTGTTCCTGATGTACTATCCTTGGAGTCTGTGGTGGTTTAGGTGTCCGGTGCAGTGCTTGTAGGCCTCGACGCAAACGAGGACGCGTCCATCAACGGAGGTACCCGGTCGGGGTGCCAGTAGATCCGTTACAATTACTTTTAACTGTTTGGGATTATTTCAAAATACTGTTTTAACCTCATTTGACAATGCTGCTGGATCCCACTTTTGGGATAAAAACCCCGACATTATATTATACCTTCTTTTATATTATTTACACCAAGCTACACCAGAGATAGAACTGAGTTCATATAGCAAGGGGTGTCCTAACCGCGGTCTCCATGCCAGTGTGCTGCTCTTCACTCCATGGACACAGTGCAATATAGAATTACTAAAACAGATATTTAGAAATGATTCCATAAGAGGCCTAGCAGCATTATCAGGCTCTATTTTAAGAGATTATTCAAGATCAAAAGAATATTTCCAAAAGCAAATGCAAGACTATTAGCACTTTATAAACAGTACCTTAATAATGGAGTCAGACATACTTTTGACTCCTTAATAGCACTTTAGATCCTTATTTTTTGCACTTGCACTTTAATTTAAGATTGCACCAGATACTTAGTATGTGACAACTTGCATAGTAGGTTATATTGACATAATCCCTGAATGAAATGCAGCTTCTGAAGACATTTTTATGTTTTTAACGAAGTTATTAAAAGCTGTGTTTTATTTACCTATTTGTGTATCTTCAATGCAATGCAATGTATAAACTTAATGGAGCAAATCTAGGTGTATCAGATATTGAAATGGATTTGGGAGTGCTTGTGGACAACCACCTAGGTAACAGTGCTCAATGTCAAGCAGTGGCTGCAAAGGCAAATAAAATATCAACATGTATTAAGAAGGGTATAGAAGCCAAGGAAGCAAATATAATTATGCCACTATACAAATCCCTCGTACGCCCTCATTTGGAATATGGAGTACAATTTTGGGCACCACTTCATAAAAAGGACATTTTATAGCTGGAAAAAGTACAGAGAAGGACAAAACTAATAAAGGGAATGGAGGGGCTAAGTTATGAAGAAAGTTAACTTATTTTCGCTCGAAAAAAGGCGTCTAAGAGGGGCTAAGATTACCCTAAATAAATACATCCAGGGTCAGTATAAAGATTTGTCAAGGGAGCTTTTTGTGCTGATGAATGCTGGCATCATACAGGAGCCGCCATACAGAGATGTTCTGATATCAGTCATTTATACCTCTCAGAAGGTACAAATATGGTCATGTCATAAGTCTGGTCACGTATGTGATGTCTGGTCACATATAGTATGTATGGCCAATATATGTGTTATCAATGTGCAAGGAGAGGAAACTTCTATCATCCTACTCCAGGTTTCCTGTATCATCCTCAAGGTGAGCTCTCCTACTATGAAAATCTCATAGCTTACGAACTTGTAAAGGGGAGTCCAGAGGCCTCTTATCTCAATAAATATACAAAACTGACCATCCAGCAAAGGAGAAAAGGCAAAAGGCGACTGACTGGTATAAAGTATAATTCTTACACTACCTTTCCCCCACCCACGTTACATAGCATTAGTAATACACAGTATCTAAACCAGACAGGCCCTAATTACACTGTCTAGCCAGGGTCCCATACTGTTCTTACCCATCATCTCTTCTAGTGTTTTTATAATACATTATAACTGTTCTGTTTCTCATTTGCCAACATGGATCTAAACAATATTATCTTTTTTTATATTTTATTAATTTATATATACACAAATACAAAACAAATATAACAATAAGACAGTATCATACATGGATGAGTTTGTAATTATTTCACCCATTGCGGATATAAGGGATCCAATTGCTAAGTGGTAATATCCACTTGAGAGTTGGAGGAATCACTTAAAATGGTTTGGTCCCTTTCCTTTCCTTTTCCCCATGGGAGATACAAAGTCCATGATTTTAGTATTTGGTCTCTTATTGGATTTGGTCTTATTTTTATGTGAGCGATTCCCTTGATTGTCAATTTTAATGTTCTTTTAAACGCCTATTAGCACTATGGATAACCTTCTGGGATATTAATTTTGACCAAAATGATCTAACTCTTTGTTTCTCCAATACAAGTTTTGTAACAAGGAGGAGGAATACATTTCTCCTACTCTACTCTAAGACATAAGTTCCTTTTCTTTTCACTTTCTCCTGTCTCCCCTTATTTCTTAAATGTTCCCCCTTTCTTTATAAAAGTATTCTTTTTTATTTGATGCTTCACACAAGGTTCTATGTCCTCTTACTGTCCAGGGATAGGGTTAGAGATATTTCCTTCTTAGGAACACCAGTTTCTATGCCAAATAACTTGTTTAATAACACAATCCAACTTCCACTTTAGTTTCTTTTGTAGCATACAAAATTCCATGCACCATTAATGTCCAAATCAGAAGTGCATATAGTTCATTATTTAAAGTGGATAATACTAAACCAGTATACAAAGTTCTATGAACAGGACATATTTGGATTTGAATCTGGATTCTTTATAGTTCATTCTTTAAAGTTCATGTTATTATATTCTTTAGAGAACATATTGGTGGGGAAGCTGGATTGTTTGAATATCAGAGAAAAAAAACAAACAAAAAAACTTCCAAGTAAAAGAGGGCGTTAATCCAATTAGTATTGCTAGTAAATTTGCTGGTAAGTTTGCTCCAGCTTCACCAAGATTCAAAACGCTAAGTTCCTCTCCAATATTGCTTTAGTAGTTTCTGGCTGTATTATATCAGAGTATAGGAGCTCTATGAGCATCAGCGTTTGGTTATTGCTGGTGTAAATCAGCCACACTAACTCTGGCATGCTAGCCACTTCCTGGGCGTGTCCACTCCTCAAGGGGTTTCCAGGTAAAGCTCTCCTTTGGAAAATACTGGACCAGGCTCAAATCGGGAAACGGTACCACAGTACTTTATTAATGGCTTTTCCCAATCAGGTCTGTCATCACAATCACTTCCCCTCCAGTCACCAAGTGATTCAAGACTCCAAATCGGCCATGGGCGTCTGGAGTTCCCAAAGTGTCCGATTGTCTGAAGAGACCATCAGCATTGTGATAAGCTCTACCCTGCCTGTATCGGATAGTAAAGTTATGATTCTGCAGGGCTAGGCTCCATCTCAATAAGAGATCATTATCCCGGCCACCCTGATGCGTTACTAACATTATGTTTCACCCCAAAACATAGGGCTGTAGTTTTTTAAGGGTCCAGACAACTGCCAGGCACTCCTTCCCAATATCCTCATGACCTCTCTTGGCAACAGCTTGCAACGGTATGCTCCTCACCCTGGGTATTCACCAGACTCAAAACAACCCCAATTTCATAGGTGGAGGAATCTGTCATGACCATGAAGGGACGAAAGTAACCTGGGCAACTAGTACTGAATAGGACAATAAAACGGCCTTTGGGCCCCTAAAGGCTTTCTCAAATTTGGGGGTCCAATGGGGGAATTGCACGGACGAACACCTGGCACCCATGTAGTAGGAGGTCAAAAAAGCCATTAAAAGAGACATTCTTCATCCTAAATAGGACAGGGAAAGCAAGTAAGATCTGTCAGTAGCTCTTGGCTAAGTCCAGAGTGGTAACGTAGGTTGTCCATCCTAACTTATAGCATTTCATATACCCTGGGCATATGGTAAGTAAGCATCAGTAGTTGTCTTGTCATTTAGCCACCTATAGCCGACACAAATATGAGTGGTCCCGTCCTTATTAGCGAACACACCACAGGGAAGGCCAAAAGCCATAGGATGGTTCAATGACTCCTAACACAAACATTTCACCTAGCTCCCTTCTTATATTCACATTCTCGGCACCCTATAAGCGTGGTATTTCAGCGGGGGAGTGTCAGAGGTAAGGACCTCATAGGTCAGTGGGTTTGTCCTTCCCGTTTGCATTGAGAACAAGCCTGTGTGTCAACTAAGCACCTCCTCAAGCTGCTGTTGCTGGTCTGGGGACAAGTCAGACAAGAAAAAGGGAAAGAGGGGACAGATCAGCAGAGGCAGGCATGTCTGTTGGTACCCTATCCTTGGAAAGTTCCCATTCTGCTAGGTATAGACCATTACTTGATGATTCTGACTTCATGTGAATCTGCAGTTGCTCATCAAGGGCAACTACATTGACAATGTCATATAGTTTCTGGAGGATTATGAAGGGAACCTACCAAACTGCCTGCAGCTTGTTCTGGGAATTGGATACCAGCATACATGATTGGCTACCAGGAATTCCCTAGGCTGAGCTTTCTGATCAAGCCAGCACTTCTGTTTGACTTGGACTACAAGCAGATGCTCTTTGGCTATCCCAGTCAGTGGCTTCAGCTTATCTCTGAGGCATAGCACGCATGTCTTTACAGAGTGTGTTTCTCTCCCTGGCGGTCCCCTTCCCAAAAGTTCCATAACAAGTCCAATGATCCCTTAACTCTCCATAAGTTTAAGAGTTAAAAGGCGGAGAACTCATGGACTCTTTACAAACCTTTTTGTAGGCAAAGAAGATGTAGGGAATCAACCTTTCCCAGTCCTTTCTCTGGTCTACAAAGGCTCTAATCATAGCTTTCAGAAAGTGTTGTTGAACCTCTTACGCAAGTACTCTCCCTCTCTCCCCACTACTCACTTTGTCTCTCCCCCTAGTACCCACCCTCTAACCTCAGGTCTCTCTCCCCCAATAGTCACCCTCTCTCTGCGCTGGTGTGGAAGCGCGCCTTTGTCTGTGTGCACATGTCGCATCAAAAGGCGGTGTTCCGTTTAACATGCATACTATCAGTATAACAGGCAATTAGCCACACAATGTCCAAAACACACACAAAAAAAAAAAAAAGAAAAGAGTATTCCCTGGGAATGATGGTCTCCTGACCCCAGGCAATGCAAACATGAAAACCACGGTTATCACTGAGGTACCCCGGACTAATAGCAACAAGGCTCAGGCATGTCATGACCATCTTGTGCAGGCCCAGCGAAGACATTATCAAGTCAGACAAGAAAAAGGGAAAGAGGGGACAGATCAGCAGAGGCAAGCATGTCTGTTGGTACCCTATCCTTGGAAACTTCCCATTCTGCTAGACCTTTGCTTGATGATTCTGACTAGACTCCTTTGATAAAAAAAATAAAAGAGAAGCAGGTACAGTACTTTGTTACAGGCTTCTCCCCATCAGGGTTTTAAGCATATTTTTTTTATGATACATTATTGGTAATTTTCTAAAGATATTTTTCATTTGTCATGCAAACACTACTATAATATATAAAATGTGTTCTTTTACATTCACAGTAGAAAAGTGTATATTTACAATAAATACACAGATGATACAGGGAAAGAGAGGTCACATGACGTGTCCAGCAGCGCTCACCTCTCCAGTCAGCAGGTAGATGATCTCCAGAGCTGGATTCAAGATCATCTCAGTCTCCTTTCTGTCCATTTCATTCATCTTTATTGTGCTAGAGAGATGCTGCGAGTTATAGAAATGTATTAGAAGTCAAAAGCGAAAAAATAAATGTAAGGGCATAAGAATAAAACACAAGTACATATAAACATGGAAGATCAGCCAACATATGTAGTCTCTAAACAAATACTGCTGAATTTCCTTAGCTAAGATTCAATATGTTGTCTTGGGCACCAGAAGAGGAGCTGAACTCCAATCCAAAGCAATCATTTATTCCACGGTAACAAGGGCAAAGCGGCCAATCAGAGCGAGTCTCACAAGGTGAGATGTCATAAATAAGCAATAAGAAGCTATTGTGTTGCTCTCCTTGAGTCTTTCCCAAGATGTCCACATGTAGTGTTATACACGTCAGGCTGTCACTTGATTCATCTATTGCTGCACCCAAGATTAAAGTGAAGCACTCAAGAACAGCTCAGCTTATCCCAGGCTCTACTCTGCACTTGTCTTGGTTATTTAAACTAATTTTAATTACACAACCTATTTTAATTATTATAATGTTTTATGCTCTAAGCTTCAAATAAAGTCCAGTTACTGTGACATAGATACTAAAAATGTATTAGTTCAAGTTACTAAATAAGTCTCACCTTCAGTTGTACCAGCACTCTTCTTTTACTTTCCAAATTAGTCATTAAAAGGTTCTGAAGCTAGGATACGTGGAACACGGCTTACCGCGACTTTAATCAATTAATATTAGATTAATATAGTAGATAACAGTGGTGTGATCATGATAGTCCATGGCAGCTCTCACCTCTCCAGTCAGCAAGGAAATGATCTCAAGGGAATGATTCAAGATCTTCTCAGTCATTTTCTTCTTATCCTTACTCAACATCAGAGAGTTGGACGCTGTAACATTCAGACATGAATAGCAATGTTATAACTTGTTTACAGCCTAAGCCAACAAATATGGTAAAGGACACAAACTCTGGCCTATGTAGATCGCTCCGCGATTACAACTACAGTCACTAGGGATTCAATCCACGTCATCACAGTTATAAAGATTATGGGACCAAACAGCCAAAGTTAAAAAAGTTCCACCAAAAATGAAAGCAATAAAAACAGACATAGGTGGCAAAAAGCTGGAATTAATAGAATACATAAAGAATAGGAGGCCTCAAATGTGTATATATACAGTAATACACATTTGCTCCACATTAATTATAATATTTACACATTTACAGTATATACATAAATCTCTCTTGCTCTCGCTCTCAAGACCATACAAAATAACTTAAAGGCATATTCAAGTTTGCTTGATTAATACATTTCTGCAGTCTGTAGTCAAAATGCAGTCAATATGTATACAGCACATCTCATAAGACATTTTATTTTTATTAATATCTAAAAATCCCTCGAATGATCATGATCATACCCCCACACACAGGCATCTAATCAACCCCAATCAGCAAGCAGCATTAGTGGACCAATTTTGCGGTTTCAACCTGCTGTTTCTTTCTCAGCCAATAGCAGAGCATTGATGTCAGCCCCCAAGTTACTGCTGGTATATGACACCCCCTGCAGCTTGCGGTCTGTGGCGTGTTGCTGCCATAGCACAGTCTAACATGGCCCACACTATATATACCAGGCTGCTTTGCAGCACAAACAGGAAGCCCAAAGCTTTATTCAAATGTTTCAGCTAACCTGATAATTGCCCAAAATTAATTATGAAGTTTATGCTAATTTAGACTGGGTTTGGAGGGGGTGATAACCATATTTTTCAACAATCAGTAATTACAAGACATTTTGCTAACTTCAAGGTAAGTATTTAAATGTTTATTTTGGTATTTTTTATGCAACATTATTTTTTCATACACCACTGATTCTCCTCTATCAGATGCATTCATAATCCAGGAAACTTAGCTATGCCTTTAACTCTCTACATAAATATACTATGTATTACATCAAACCATTCTGACGTTGTTGTTTAGTAGTGTCCAACTCTCCATGACTGTATGGACAGCAGCACGCCAGGCAGCACTACCTCTCTGAGCTCCATCAAGCTCATGCACTTTGATTCAATTACGTAATCTATCCCTCTTTGCCTCTGCTGTCCCCTTCTTTGTGCCCTTTCAGTCTTCTCCAGGGAATCCTGTCTTCTCATGATCATACCTTCCAGTGAACAGGACTTTAATTTGATTTCCTATAGTGTTGATTTATTGGTTCTTCTTGCAGTCCAAGGGACTCTAAGCAGTTTACTCCAACACCACAATTCAAAGGAGCTCTCATATCTGTATGTTACTACTGGGAATACCGTAGTTCTAACTATCCGGACCTTTGTTAATAATTTAATAGTGTGCTATTTAATAGTGTGTCCAGACTTTCCATAGATCTCCTCCCCAGAATCACACATATTGCATTCACCAGAGACCTTGGATCCCAGGAAAATAAAATCTGTCAAAAATCTGTCACTGCCTCCACTTCTTCCCCATCTTTTTGCCAGGAACTGAAATTGCTGTATTCAAGATCATCTCAAACATGGTCTTCATCTTTGTCATGTTGAGCAGCAAGCCAGCTTTTGCACTTCTTTCACTCTCATCAATAGGCCCTTTACTTCCTCCTCACTCTCTGCCATTAGAGTAGAATAATCAGCGTATCTGAGGTTGTTGATATTTATCCCAGAAAATGCATTCTTCCAGCCCGGTCTTACGCATGGTGTGTTCCGTGTAGAAGTTGAATAAATAATGTGACAATATACAATCTTGTCGGACTCCTTGCTCAATCTTGAACCATGTCCAGTTGTTGGCTTCTTGGCCCACATAAAGATTCCCAAGGAGACAGATGAGATGGTGTGGTATCCCCATTTTTTAAGAACTTGCCACATTTTGTTATGATTCACATAGTAAAAGGCTTTAGAATAGACTGTGTAGCAGAAGTAAATGTTTTTTTCTGGAACGCTCTTGCTTTCTCTATTGTCCAGCGGACATTGACAATTTGATCTCTTGTACCTATACGAAACCCGGCTTGCACATCTGGTAGTTCTCAGTCTATATATTGTTGGAGCCAAACTTGCATGATCTTAAACATGTGAAATGAGTATAATTGTTTGATAATTGGATCATTCTTTGGCACTGCCTTTATTTTTAATTGGGACTGACCTTTTCCAGTTTACTGGCCACTGTTAAGTTTTCTAAATTTGTTGGCTAATGTAAGCAAAACTTTTCACACCATAATCTTGTAGGATTTTGAACAATTTAGCTTTGCTAAGGCCCATCTCACTTCACTCTTCCGAAGGCCGGTTTGCCTTCTTAATTTTCTATCTTTTGGGGATAATCTCTGTTGACGTTTTCTGGATAATGTCACAAAAAACCCAGGGGTGAGACAGTTTGTCTGTAACATTCGTAAAGTTACTGGCTTGCGCATGCCACAGCCTGCAGTGAGTGCCAAAGGCGATCATCGCGAGGCCTGTAAAGTAGAGGGGGAAGAGGCTTGCAATAAGCACCAAAAATCTCTCATTGCAAGACCTGATAGCTACAGGCTTGAGCATGGAATGCCGCTCAGCATGGAAAGCCGCCTTTGGCCTGTAAAGTAGATTGGGGGGGGGGGGGGGGGCTTGCATAGAGTGCCGAAGGTGCGCATTGCGAGGCCCACAATAAGTGCTGGTTCTCAGTTCGGGCGGGCGGGGGAGCCTCGCATTATGTGGCAAACAGCAGCATTGCGAGGTTTCACATTTTTATGCCGTCATTTTTGACAGGCAAGTCGCTAGTCTTGACATAATTCTACTATAGTCTGACGTGCTTAATTTTATACTCCAAGGAGGAACTTGCCAGTTATTCCAGATATCTTTTGGTTTCCTACTTTAGAATTCCAATTTCCTATGATGAGCGCAACATCTTTTCTTGGCGTTATATCTAGGAGGTGTTGAATATCCTTGAAGAAATGGAAACTTCACTGACACCAGTAATTAATGTCAGTGATCTCTTGGAAACAAAAGATAAGGATAATTATTTTATGGGTGGCTTCAAAATGCACTGAGAGTGGATTATCATGTCCATAGAACTAACCTATTACGGTTACTTCTTTTCCTGATCGAGCGCCTCTATTTTTGATGTGGTTGTTCAAAATGGCAAATTTGAATTTTAGTTTATTATTATAATAAAACTAGGAAATTGCCCGTCAAAAATGACAGCAATAAATTTGAAGCCTGGCAATGCTGTTTGCCACACAATGCAATATTCTGCCCCCTCTAGGCACCTTCGTCGCTCATCGCGAGCCCAGCAATAAGCTGCTTCACCTTTTGTGGCATGCCATGTGTCTCTTTCCACATCTCCCCCTGTCCCTTCCCTATGTCTATCTCCTCTGTGTCTCTGTTGAATCTTTGTGTGGAGCGCGAAAATAATACAAACGGCAAAGTCCCGCCTGCCTGGCGCTGTTGGTGTAAGTGTTACGGTCTTTGCCGTTATGTATTTCCTAAATCCCGCGTGCCTGGCGTTGTTCGTCTGTGTTACTGTCTTTTGTGTTGGCGGCCTGGGCTTGCTGAGCCTCGTTTTCATCCTGTTTCAGAATTTTTTTATTTTTTCAGCCGCCATTTTTTTCCTGCTTTTGCGATTTTCGATCGTTAAAAAAGGACAAAATATGCCTGAAAATTAACTTGCAACCTCACTCACAGGCTCCCTGGCTCTCCCCTTGTGCTGTGTGTAACTGTTTACATTTATTTGAGGCATATTTGTGTGTTTTTGCAGTCTTTTCCAATTCGGTGGTTCAGACGTTAAAGTCATATTTTTGCGAGCCCTGCAGTCCGTCATACGGGCCGTAATTTTGCACCAGTTGCAAATTCCAGGGGCCTCGCGATGAGGCCTCATTGCAGCGAGGTCCCACGTGTCTCGGGCTGAGTGCCAGCTAAGTCCCACGTGTCCACCCCTGCAATGAGCACCTTTGGCGCTCATTGCAGCCTAAGTCCCACATGCTTAAACTGCTCGCCTCGCTTCGTGAGGCTTGCAATGCAATGAGCGCCTTTGGCGCTTATTGCAGCCTAAGTCCCGCGTACCCAATGGTTCGCCTCACTTTGCAAGGCTCAAAGTTGCGGCCCTATCGGCCGCAAACAGCTCGCCTCCCTACACGAGGCTCGCAAAGCGTGACGACAACTCGCAGTACGACAATTATACATGTGATACAATCACATATATAGTTGTGAGCATTCTGGGTTGCTGCCATCGCTTGCGGGCTCGCGTAGAAGCTCATCCCTATGACCCAGCACGACTTAGGCAGTGAGCGCCTAAGGCGCTCACGTCGCTAGTGAGATAAGCACCCCCGGTCTACAGATCAACAGAAATCTCAATTATCCAATTCACAGTGCGAGTCCCGTAGCAGTTTGAAAAAAAATCACGTTAAAAAATTACGGCTCGTAACACTTTGCAAAAATCAGGACCCCGGAAAAAATCTGGATTCCGCAAAAATACAAATTTAAACGACCAAACCGCCCAAAATCTAAAAAAAAACTAAAAACACAAACAGGAAATTAAAGAAAAAAAAACTCACACACAGCACGGGGGAACAGCCAGGACGTCTGGGAATGAGGTTGCATGCGAATGTAAGCCGAATTTGACAATTTTCGGCACTGGAAAATAGACTAAACAATAAAAAAATGTTGTCCAAAAAAAACGTAAACGTGGCAATATGACCCCTAACTGTGCAAAACACCGCCAGGCATGTACGACTTTTACCCAGAAACGAACGAGTTACAAAATACACTATTAGGAAAGACGGGAAATGCTTGCGAGCCGGGTAACACATACACACTCGCCGCCATTTTACAACACTAACTTGCAACTAACAACATTACAATTCTAAAATGGCGCTTTACCCGACTAAACAAACGGTTTGGCCTCATGTACGTAGCTTATTTATACTGCACACTTGGCACATTGCTGACACTTTCTCCTCAGGTCAACAACAGTCCAAATGTGCATTGTATACTGCAAGAAAATCAGAGATTGTTAGCTCTTCAGGATATTGATTGCTGGATATATTAATTAGAAATAGGTATATTAATTAATTATTATTATTAAAAAAAGGTATATATATATAAATAAAATTAAAATACGGTAAACAGCATAATTTACACTGCCGTTACACTGCTCAGCGCGGCGCGGGGCTCACAATGAGCACCTAAGGTACTTAGAGCAAAAGCCTTACATTCTGTGGCAAACAACATTGCCGTGGCTTCACATTTTATTGCCGCCATTTTTTGACGGGCAAGTCGCTAGAAATTGATAAAGGAGCAAATCACATCCAATGTGGCTTAACAATGATTTAAAGATCAAGATAAGGAGTAAAAAACAGACATTTAAATTATACAAACAAGAGGGGACAGAGACTGCTTTACGGGAATACAAGGAAATCAACAAGGCAGCAAAAGCGCGATTAGACTGGCTAAAATAGAACATGAAAAATGATTTGCAAAAGAGAGTAAGACTAACCCTAAAATATGTTTAAAGTATATTAATGGGAAGAAGGCCGGGAAAAAAGCTATAGGATCCTTACAATGTGACACAGGCCATCTGAAAATTAGTGACCAGAAAAAGGCAGATGAGCTAAATAGGTTCTTTTCTTCGGTATACACAAGGGAGGTACCAGTGGTTGGGACAAGGCAACTTAATGGGGCTACACTACTGTTCGGTATTAATTTCTTTATTATGAGTTTATTGACTAATATCATGATTATAAATGTATATCAGCTTGTTTTTTCATGTATCTTACTAGAATGTTCAAGAAGGTTATCTGTAGAAATGTTTAGGTAATATTCCCTTGTGCATCTGTTTCCTGTTTCCTTTTAACACTTGCAAATGCTGACTGAGATACATCTGCAGGAAGCCGTTATTTGTGATAAGGACATGTTTCGCTGAGTTAGACAGAAAAAGACACTTGCTTAACTGCTATGATGGTGTATTTACCTTATTGAATCCTGCTATTTGCTGTGACGTGTTTTATGCTATACAAGGGGCTGCCCGCCCAAATAAACTCAGAGATTATTCTGATGGCACTCTGACTTCTGGGCATTATTTTCTCTCATTATATCTTGGTACCCAGATATAATATATACACACATCAGAATACATGATTACTCACTAATCGGATCCTATCAACTACCTTCACCAAATAACTGGTTAACGCAGGAAGTAATCCAAAAGAGGTTGGAAAAAATAAATGTTAATAAAGCCCCGGGTCCTGATGGAATACATCCAAGGGTACTGAGGGAGCTGGGTTCTGTAATAGCCAAACCATTATATTTAATTTTTCAAGATTCACTCAACACAGGGTCTCTACCAGATGACTGGAGAAAAGTAGATGTGATACCTATATTGATTAAGGGAGCAAGTGCAAATCCGGGGAATCACAGACCAGTGAGCCTCACTTCTGTAGTGGGGAAGCTTTTAGAAGGGTTAAGAAGGGATAATATACAAGAATATGTCTATTTGAACAGGATTATAAGTAGGAGTCAACATGGAATTATGAGGGATAGGTCATGTCAAACAAATCTAATTAGTTTCTATGAGGAGGTTAGTAGGAACCTGGATCAAGGCAACTCAGTGGATGCAGTCTTTTTGGATTTTGCAAACGCTTTTGATACAGTGCTACATCTAAGACTATTGGGCAAACTAAGGGATACAGGAATTGCAGTAAATATCTGCTCATGGATTGAGAGCTGGCTAAAAGACAGGAAGCAAAGGGTTTTGGTAAATGGAACATACTCAGATTGGACTAATGTGGTAAGTGGGGTTCCTCAGGGTTCAGTATTAGTTCCTCTCCTTTATAACATATTTATTAATTGACTTAGAGGTGGGACTGGAAAGTAGTGTCTCCATTTTCGCTGAGGACACAAGGGTTGTGCAAGGTAATTAAATCAGATAATGATGTGCTTTCCCTCCAAAGGGATTTACATAAAATTGAGGAATGGGCATCTAAATGGCAGATGAGATTTAATATGAATACATGTAAAGTTATGCATCTGGGAAGGAAAAATAGCATGCAATTTATAATCTTAATGGAGCAAATCTAGGTGTATCAGATATTGAAAGGGACTTGGGAGTGCTTGTGGACAACCACCAAGGTAACAGTGCTCAATGCCAAGTAGCAGCTGCAAAGGCAAATGAAATATTAGCATGTATTAAGAAGGGTATAGAAGCAAGGGAAGCAAATATAATTCTGCCACTATACAAATCTCTAGTACGCTCTCATTTGGAATATGGAGTACAATTTTGGGCACCACTTCATAAAAAAAAACATTTTAGAGCTAAGAAAGGTATAGATAAGGGCAACAAAACTAATAGGGGAATGGAGGGGCTAAGTTATGAAGAAAGACTAACCAAATTACACTTATTTTCTCTAGAAAAAAAAAGGCGTCTAAGAGGAGATATGATTACCTTATATAAATACATCCAGGGTCAGTACAAAGATTTGTCAAGGGAGCTTTTTGTGCCAAGATGTTTTCAACTGACAAGAGGACATCCCTTGAGGTTACAAGTAAAAAGATTCCACCTTAAAGAAAGAAAAGGGTTCTTTACAGTAAGGGTGGTTAATCTGTGGAATTTTCTATCAGAGGAGGTGGTGACAGCGGATTCGATAGATAACTTTAAAAGTGGACTGGATTTATTTCTAATTAAAAAGGGAATTCAGTGTTATCCTGGATAATTAGAGAGAGTATTGATCCAGGGAGAAATTCGATCGCCAGTATCTGGGGTCAGGAAGGAATAAAAAAATGTTTTTGCCTTTGAGACGATTGGCTAAGTTTCACTTTTTTTTTTTTTTTGCCTTCCTCTGGATTAATTAATAATAAAAAAAAAATAAAAAAAAATTTGATTAATAATTAACAACAAATTAATTAATAACTAATCTGCATATTGCAGATCAGAGGAGATCTTAAAAGGTTGAACTTGATGGACTGGAAGTCTTTTTTCAACCTTAAATACTATGTAATTTCCTATAAATTATACCGTATTAGAAACATCAGCCGTCTCACTGTAAAGCTCTTGTAGATTACAATATACTGAGAGACAGTAGCAAGAGATAAAGAGATACCGGACGTGATCATTATAGTGACATTATAAAAGATTAAAACTGAACTCAAGTGACTGACATAAAACCATTAAACAGAGATGAAGTGGCCACTTCTGTATTACCTGTATAGCAGCTTAAGCTATTCCTAATGAAACCAATTTCCAGGTCTGCCCATCGTCAGGCTGTTATATGGCTTAGTGGTTCTACATTACAGAGCCTTTAAATGGTTGTATATGAAAAAGAAATAAAAGCCTAAACACTCATTTTTACACTAGACAACAACCCCAGCCATGACATGTGATGTGTACGCCATGTCAAAAGGACCATTTTAAGGTTTTAGGTGGGAGTTCTCCATAATTTAGTTTGCATAGCTGGCTATATCAGTTAATTTCTAGATGTTATATGTGACTTTTTGAAATTTAAAGCAAAAACTGAATTTTATTAACTTAATAGTATGCATCTTAGATTCATTAGGAGGAGGGATGGATTTTCCAGATTTATATTTAGACACGCTAGCTTATTATCTCAGTCTTTTTTCTTCTCCAGATCCTGAACCAACAGCAACATGGCTTTCTCTACATCCCTGCTCCTAACTGCACGCACTTGCCCTCCCACCTACCCAATCCACTCCCACTCACCTTTGTTTGAAGGAGGTTTAAAGGACATTCTAAGCAATAACTAGAATATCTGTCAAGTCAGGATCAGTCTGATGGTGCAGAGCAGTTCTGGTGACTATTAGCCATATTAAACTGGAGCTACGTGTGAATACGTAGCTCGTAAATGTAATCTTAGCTCTATTTGTGTGCTAAGATGCAGCTTAACTCTACTCGCAGCCGACTTAACGCGGTAACACGGAGGACAGCTGAGCAACGTTGAACCGCTACATTTTTAATTCAGCTATTAAAATTGCAACGTGGTCACATGCAAGCCAGCCCATAATACGCAAATGCAGGCCGAAGCCCAATGTGTGCTCTAGAACCCCCGCAAAGGTTTCGAAAGACCTTACGTCCGCTGCGCGAGCAGCACAACATACCCCCGCTCCAGCCCCAGAACCTGCCTCCGGCCCCTAAATCAAACACCATCCTGCAGGGGTCCCAATCGGTCACCATGTTAACCCCTGCCGCGGGGGTACTTCAAGTAACCCAGCGCCACTAACAATTATCCACCCTCTCCATCGGGACCCCTGCAGTGTCCCCATATTAACCCGTGCAGTGGGGGTCTCGATTTGGAACCCCCGCAGCATTTAACATTTCAAATTACTCGATACAGGTCCATAAAGGGCCCGCGGCACACTATTGCAAAATCACGGCCGCATGGGGGGTTAAATAGGACTAGACGGGGTTATATAGGACTAAACAAGGTTAAATAGGAATACATAGGACTAGATGGGATTACATTGATCTAGATGGGTTTAAATAGGACTAGACAAGGTTAAATAGGACTAGATGGGGTTGAGTGGTAAGTGATAGTGTTAATTAGGTATGGTGAGGGTTAAATAGGGTTAATTAGTTAGAAGGGGTTAATAGTGTAGTGTTTAGACTTGGTGTCATGAGGGTTCTGGAAGACCCTGATGGCACTTATAGTGTTATTCTGGGGTTAATAGTGTCCTATATGGATCTGTATAGACCATTATGGGACTAATAGGGTTAATCAGTGTCCCATAAGGGTCTGCATAGACCTTTATGGGACTGATGGTGTTAACCAGTGTCGCATAATTGTCTCTATAGACCCTTATGTGGTTAATCAGTGTCCCTAAAGAGTTAATGTGGGGACATGCAGGGGTACCGATGGGGACCCCCATAATTGGGGGGGTTAATTTCAGGTGCCGTGGGGGTACTTGAAGTTGGTTTTTAACTGCCTCAGGCGTCCCAATCAGATTTGAAGCACGCAGAACTTACCTGCAAAACGATGGACTTACGAGGCTGGAATTCAATATGGCTCTATGTCAGAAAGGTTGTCTACTTATGCCCTTAGACATACCTGCCAGTGAATCCGAGTGGGTTTCTTCTCTTTCATCCCCTCCTTCCTCTTTAACGGACAGACTATATAAATCTTCATTGAATCCTGGTAATCAAACCAAAAATACATTTGTAAACATTTATTCAATGCAGTAAATGAAGATCATTGGTTTATACAGTTTGTCCATTCATTATATCCACACAAAGACTGGTTCGGGAATAATAGAACATTTCCCGAATGTTGCCAATCGCCTTTGTAGAATTCCTATAAGAAGCATTGTATGTACAATAGAGCATATGATACGTTACATTTCTCTAGGTCACTTGTCAGTAAGTGATGAGGAGAAAGAAGAGAAAATAACACCATCACAGACCCTATTACAGGCACCGCGGTCTGTAAGGAGTCTCTGTCTTGAGCAGAGATCGGCCATCAAACCAACGGCTACTTAGAGGAATCACCAGATAAATCTGAAGACTTTTATTACTTTCCCAGGTATTATATGATAGAATCACCTATATAGTTGTCAGCAAGCGGGACGGAAAAAAAAACATAAACCCGCAATGACTAACTACGGACTTACACAAAAAAAATTACGACTTTACTTTACGGATTCGCAAAAATACAACATTAAACGGACAACCCGCGCACAACGCCAAACATTAAATAACACAAAAATTAAATAAAAACCTTACTTACACCAAGGGGGGACACCCAGGACCTCTGCAACACAGCTTAAACTTCGAATTCGGTCAAATTTAAAAAGTTTAGACACTCAAAAATATCCTAAGCGAGAGAAAAAATGGCTGCCGGGCAATTCGCTAGTAGTCGATATAAACTGAGGATGTCTGGTGAATACGTTCTGAATTGAAGAGCAATAAAAATATATTTGAGTTTTAAATTTAATAATAAATCAATGTAAAAAAAAAATGGAATGTCAGATTTGCTAAATTTACAATAATTCAGCTTAAGAACATCCATTTTATAAAATGTGTATATTATCTGAGACAGTAAATAATTAATATTAATTCAAAAAAGAAAAAGAAATCTGTAAAAAAATTTCTCTTGAACATTTGTTTATTTATTTCTTACCTTTTCTGATATTTACAGGACTTTCCTCCTCACTGACCATCTGGTGATCCATTAGCTCTTCTTGCTCGATCTTTGGGACAACTGGAGACATCATATCTGACATTTCTGAACAACAAATAATAGTTACCTTAAAAGTATCACAGGTTTAATATGAAATACAAATCCAGAGTTAATGCCTTAAAAACACAGGTTAAATAATTCAGAATATCAAATGTACAAATTAATTTGTTACTTACATCAACACATCATTTTATATGGAGTCGTCACTGATAAAACGGTCTTTATCTTGAGCTGCATAATTTGTAAATGTATATTTGTGCTCAAAACTTTGCATACCCCGGCAGAAATTGTGAAATTTTTGCATTTATTTTGAAAATATGACTGATCACACAAAAGTTTTTTTTTTTAATTATTGAAGTATAGTGATTATATGAAGCCATTTATTATCACATAGTTGTTTGGCTCCTTTTTAAATAATAATGATAACAGAAGTCACCCAAATTGCCCCGATCAAAAGTTTACATACCATTGAATGTTTGGCCTTGTTACAGACACACAAAGTGACACACACAGGTTAAAATGGCAATTAAAGGTTAATTTCCCACACCTGTGGCTTTTTAAATTGCAATTAGTGTCTGTGTATAAATAATAAATGAGTTTGTTAGCTCTCACGTGGATGGACTGAGCAGGCTAGATACTGAGCCATGGGGAGAAGAAAGGAACTGTTAAAAGACCTGAGTAACAAGGTAATGAAACTTCATAAATATGGAAAAGGATATAAAAAGATATCCAAAGCCTTGAAAATGCCAGTCAGTACTGTTCAATCAGTTAACAAGAAGTGGAAAATTTGGGGATCTCGATGCCAAGCCAAGGTCAGGTAGACCAAGAAAGATTTCAGCCATAACTATTCACCCCCCTAAAGTCAATACTTTGTAGAGCCACATTTTGCGGCAATCACAGCTCCAAGTCGCTTTGGATAAGTCACTATGAGCCTGCCACATCTTACCACTGGGATTTTTGCCCATGCCTCCTTGCAAAACTGCTCCAGCTCCTTCAAGTTGGATGGTTTGCGCTTGTGAACAGCAATCTTTAAGTCTGACCACAGATTTTCTATTGGATTGAGGTCTGGGCTGTGACTCAGCCATTCCAACACATTTACATGTTATCCCATAAACCACTCAAGTGTTGCTTTAGCAGTGTGTTTGGGGTCATTGTCCTGCTGGAAGGTGAACCTCCGTCCTAGCCTCAAATCACGCACAGAGTGGTACAGGTTTTGCTCAAGAATATCCCTGTATTTAGCGCCATCCATCTTTTCCTCAACTCTGACCAGTTTCCTGCTGAAAAACATCCCCACAGCATGATGCTGCCACCACCATGTTTCACTGTGGGATTGGCGTTCTTTGGGTGATGTGATGTGTTGGGTTTGTGCCAGACATAGCGTTTTCTTTGATGGCCGAAAAGTTCAATTTTAGTCTCATCAGACCAGAGCACCTTACTCCATACATTTTGGGAGTCTCCCACATGCCTTGCCGCAAACTAAAAACTTGCCATTTTGTTTTTTTGCTGAAAGTAATGGTTTTTTTCTGGCCACTCTAAGCCGTACGCTCCATAGAGTTGGGCTTTATGGCATTGTCATCCTTTGTACAGATACTCCAGTCTCTGCTGTGGAACTCTGCAGCTCCTCCAGGGTTACCTTGGGTCTCTGTGCTGCCTCTCTGATTAATGCCCTCCTTGCCCAGTCCGTGAGTTTTGGTGGGCGGCCGTCTCTTGGCAGGTCTGCTGTCGTGCCATGTTCTTTCTATTTGGTTATGATAGATTTGATGGTGCTCCTGGGGATCATCAAAGATTTGGATATTTTTTTTTTTTTATAACCTAACACTGACTTGTACTTCTCAACAACATTGTCCCTTAATTGTTTTTGCAGTGTTTGGTTAGTTGTGCTTCTTGCTTAGGTGTTGCAGCCTTTCAAAAAAGTGTGTATATGTAATGACAGATCATGTGACACTTAGATTGCACACAGGTGGACATCATTTCACTAATTATGTGACTTCTGAAGATAATTGGTTGCACCAGAGCTTTTTATGGGCTTCATAACAAAGGGGGTGAATACATACGCACATGCCAATTTTCTGTTTTCTATTTCTAAAAAATAGTTTTATGTATATATTTTTCTCATTTCACTTCACCAACTTAGACTATTGTGTTCTGATCCAGCACATAAAATTCAGATTAAAAAAACATTGAACTTAAGGCTGTAATGTAACAAAAATAGGTAAAAAGTCAAGGGGAGTGAATACTTTTGCAAGGCACTGTATATACTTACTATAGACAGATATATATATATATATATATATATATATATATATATATATATACATACACACACATATATACATATACATACCCCCAATCCCCCACAATATATATACACTAACTGTAGAAAAAGATACATACCCACTCCCCCACCCCCAAACTATATATACACACTCACTATATAGATGGCACCCGACTTTAGCTCACTGTAGACATGAGCGCGCCGTGAAGAAGTCTGTATCTAATGAGCGCTCTTAGAAGAGCGCAGCATTCTACTAGTATCCCCTAACACTCTGATCCCCTCTAATCCTAACCCTTTAACCTCTAAGCCTAACCTTAACCCAAAGAGCCTGTACCCTAAAAGCTAACACCTAACACCCCTAAGCCCAGCTTACCTGTCCTCCTGCTCACAGATGTCGGGTGCGCTATTGACGAGCTTGCTTTTGTCTGTGCACTTTTGTCAGGCGCTCTAAAGTTGTGCTACCGATATAGATATATACCCGCTCCATGCACACTGTATATACACTTACTATAGACAGATATAGATATATACCCACTCCCTGCACACTGCATATACACTTACTATAGACATATATAGATATATACCCGCTCCCTACACACTGTATATACACTTACTATAGACAGATATAGATATATACCCACTCCCTGCACACTGTATATACACTCACTATAGACAGATATAGATATATACCCACTCCCTGCACATACACTCACTATAGACAGATATAGATATATACCCACTCCCTGCACACTGTATATACACTCACTATAGACAGATATAGATATATACCCACTGCCTGCACACTGAATATACACTCACTATAGACAGATATAGATATACACCCACTCCCTGCACACTGTATATACACTCACTATAGACAGATATAGATATATACCCACTCCCTGCACACTGTATATACACTCACTACAGACATATATAGATATATACCCACTCCCTGCACACTGTATATACACTCACTATAGACAGATATAGATATATACCCACTCCCTGCACACTGTATATACACTCACTATAGACAGATATAGATATATACCCACTCCCTGCACACTGAAAATGCACTCACTATAGACAGATATAGATATATACCCACTCCCTGCACACTGTATATACACTCACTATAGACAGATATAGATATATACCCACTCCCTGCACACTGTATATACACTCACTATAGACAGATATAGATATATACCCACTCCCTGCACACTGTATATACACTCACTATAGACAGATATATATACCCACTCCCTGCACACTGTATTTACACTCACTATAGACAGATATAGATATATACCCACTCCCTGCACACTGTATTTACACTCACTATAGACAGATATATATACCCACTCCCTGCACACTGTATATACACTCACTATAGACAGATATAGATATATACCCTCTCCCTGCACACTGTATATACACTCACTATAGACAGATATAGATATATACCCACTCCCTGCACACTGTATATACACTCACTATAGACAGATATAGATATATACCCACTCCCTGCACACTGTATATACACTCACTATAGACAGATATAGATATATACCCGCTCCCTGCACACTGTATATACACTCACTATAGACAGATATAGATATATACCCACTCCCTGCACACTGTATATACACTCACTACAGACATATATAGATATATACCCACTCCCTGCACACTAAATATACACTCGCTATAGACAGATATAGATATATACCCACTCCCTGCACACTGTATATACACTCACTATAGACAGATATAGATATATACCACTCCCTGCACACTGTATATACACTCACTATAGACAGATATAGATATATACCCACTCCCTGCACACTGTATATACACTCACTATAGACAAATATAGATATATACCCACTCCCTGCACACTGTATATACACTCACTATAGACAGATATAGATATATACCCACTCCCTGCACACTGTATATACACTCACTATAGACAGATATAGATATTTACCACTCCCTGCACACTGTATATACACTCACTATAGACAGATATAGATATATACCCGCTGCCTGCACACTGTATATACACTCACTATAGACAGATATAGATATATACCCACTCCCTGCACACTGTATATACACTCACTATAGACAGATATAGATATATACCCACTCCATGCACACTGTATATACACTCACTATAGACAGATATAGATATATACCCGCTCCCTGCACACTGTATATACACTCACTATAGACAGATATAGATATATACCCACTCCCTGCACACTGTATATACACTCACTACAGACATATATAGATATATACCCACTCCCTGCACACTAAATATACACTCGCTATAGACAGATATAGATATATACCACTCCCTGCACACTGTATATACACACAATATAGACACATATAGATATATACCCACTCCCTGCACACTGTATATACACTACCTATAGACAGATATAGATATACACCCAATCCCTGCACACTGTATATACACTCACTATAGACAGATATAGATATATACCCACTCCCTGCACACACTGTATATACACTCACTATAGACATATATAGATATATACCCACTCACTGCACACTGTACATACACACACTATAGACACATATAGATATATACCACTCCCTGCACACTGTATATACACTCACTATAGACAGATATAGATATATACCCACTCCCTGCACACTGTATATACACTCGCTATAGACAGATATAGATATATACCCACTCCCTGCACACTGTATATACACTCGCTATAGACAGATATATATATATACCCACTCCCTGCACACTGTATATACACTCACTATAGACAGATATAGATATATACCCACTCCCTGCACACTGTATATACACTCACTATAGACAGATATAGATATATACCCACTCCCCGCACACTGTATATACACTCACTATAGACAGATATATATATATACCCACTCCCTGCACACTGTATATACACTCACTATAGACAGATATAGATATATACCCACTCCCTGCACACTGTATATACACTCACTATAGACAGATATAGATATATACCCACTCCCTGCACACTGTAAATACACTCACTATAGACAGATATAGATATATACCCACTCCCTGCACACTGTATATACACTCACTATAGACATATATATACCCACTCCCTGCACACTGTATATACACTCACTATAGACAGATATAGATATATATCCACTCCCTGCACACTATATATACACTCACTATAGACAGATATAGATATATACCCACTCCCTGCACACTGTATATACACTCACTATAGACAGATATATATACCCACTCCCTGCACACTGTATATACACTCACTATAGACAGATATAGATATATACCCACTCCCTGCACACTGTATATACACTCACTATAGACAGATATAGATATATACCCACTCCCTGCTCACTGTATATACAGTTACTATAGACAGATATAGATATATACCCACTCCCTGCACACTGTATATACACTCACTATAGACAGATATAGATATATACCCACTCCCTGCACACTGTATATACACTCACTATAGACAGATATAGATATATACCCACTCCCTGCACATACACTCACTATAGACAGATATAGATATATACCCACTCCCTGCACACTGTATATACACTCACTATAGACAGATATAGATATATACCCACTGCCTGCACACTGAATATACACTCACTATAGACAGATATAGATATACACCCACTCCCTGCACACTGTATATACACTCACTATAGACAGATATAGATATATACCCACTCCCTGCACACTGTATATACACTCACTACAGACATATATAGATATATACCCACTCCCTGCACACTGTATATACACTCACTATAGACAGATATAGATATATACCCACTCCCTGCACACTGTATATACACTCACTATAGACAGATATAGATATATACCAACTCCCTGCACACTGTATATACACTCACTATAGACAGATATAGATATATACCCGCTCCCTGCACACTGTATATACACTCACTATAGACAGATATAGATATATACCCACTCCCTGCACATACACTCACTATAGACAGATATAGATATATACCCACTCCCTGCACACTGTATATACACTCACTATAGACAGATATAGATATATACCCACTGCCTGCACACTGAATATACACTCACTATAGACAGATATATATACCCACTCCCTGCACACTGTATATACACTCACTATAGACAGATATAGATATATACCCACTCCCTGCACACTGTATATACACTCACTATAGACAGATATAGATATATACCCACTCCCTGCACACTGTATATACACTCACTATAGACAGATATAGATATATACCCACTCCCTGCACACTGTATATACACTTACTATAGACAGATATAGATATATACCCACTCCCTGCACACTGTATATACACTCACTATAGACAGATATAGATATATACCCACTCCCTGCACACTGTATTTACACTCACTATAGACAGATATAGATATATACCCACTCCCTGCACACTGTATTTACACTCACTATAGACAGATATATATACCCACTCCCTGCACACTGTATATACACTCACTATAGACAGATATAGATATATACCCTCTCCCTGCACACTGTATATACACTCACTATAGACAGATATAGATATATACCCACTCCCTGCACACTGTATATACACTCACTATAGACAGATATAGATATATACCCACTCCCTGCACACTGTATATACACTCACTATAGACAGATATAGATATATACCCGCTCCCTGCACACTGTATATACACTCACTATAGACAGATATAGATATATACCCACTCCCTGCACACTGTATATACACTCACTACAGACATATATAGATATATACCCACTCCCTGCACACTAAATATACACTCGCTATAGACAGATATAGATATATACCCACTCCCTGCACACTGTATATACACTCACTATAGACAGATATAGATATATACCACTCCCTGCACACTGTATATACACTCACTATAGACAGAAATAGATATATACCCACTCCCTGCACACTGTATATACACTCACTATAGACAAATATAGATATATACCCACTCCCTGCACACTGTATATACACTCACTATAGACAGATATAGATATATACCCACTCCCTGCACACTGTATATACACTCACTATAGACAGATATAGATATTTACCACTCCCTGCACACTGTATATACACTCACTATAGACAGATATAGATATATACCCGCTCCCTGCACACTGTATATACACTCACTATAGACAGATATAGATATATACCCACTCCCTGCACACTGTATATACACTCACTATAGACAGATATAGATATATACCCACTCCATGCACACTGTATATACACTCACTATAGACAGATATAGATATATACCCGCTCCCTGCACACTGTATATACACTCACTATAGACAGATATAGATATATACCCACTCCCTGCACACTGTATATACACTCACTATAGACAGATATAGATATATACCCACTCCCTGCACATACACTCACTATAGACAGATATAGATATATACCCACTCCCTGCACACTGTATATACACTCACTATAGACAGATATAGATATATACCCACTGCCTGCACACTGAATATACACTCACTATAGACAGATATAGATACCCTAAAAGCTAACACCTAACACCCCTAAGCCCAGCTTACCTGACCTCCTGCTCACAGATGTCGGGTGCGCTATTGACGAGCTTGCTTTTGTCTGTGCACTTTTGTCAGGCGCTCTAAAGTTGTGCTACCGATATAGATATATACCCACTCCCTGCACACTGTATATATACCCACTCCCTGCTCACTGTATATACAGTTACTATAGACAGATATAGATATATACCCACTCCCTGCACACTGTATATACACTCACTATAGACAGATATAGATATATACCCACTCCCTGCACACTGTATATACACTCACTATAGACAGATATAGATATATACCCACTCCCTGCACATACACTCACTATAGACAGATATAGATATATACCCACTCCCTGCACACTGTATATACACTCACTATAGACAGATATAGATATATACCCACTGCCTGCACACTGAATATACACTCACTATAGACAGATATAGATATACACCCACTCCCTGCACACTGTATATACACTCACTATAGACAGATATAGATATATACCCACTCCCTGCACACTGTATATACACTCACTACAGACATATATAGATATATACCCACTCCCTGCACACTGTATATACACTCACTATAGACAGATATAGATATATACCCACTCCCTGCACACTGAAAATACACTCACTATAGACAGATATAGATATATACCCACTCCCTGCACACTGTATATACACTCACTATAGACAGATATAGATATATACCACTCCCTGCACACTGTATATACACTCACTATAGACAGATATAGATATATACCAACTCCCTGCACACTGTATATACACTCACTATAGACAGATATAGATATATACCCGCTCCCTGCACACTGTATATACACTCACTATAAACAGATATATATACCCACTCCCTGCACACTGTATATACACTCACTATAGACAGATATAGATATATACCCACTCCCTGCACACTGTATATACACTCACTATAGACAGATATAGATATATACCCACTCCCTGCACACTGTATATACACTCACTATAGACAGATATAGATATATACCCACTCCCTGCACACTGTATATACACTTACTATAGACAGATATAGATATATACCCACTCCCTGCACACTGTATATACACTCACTATAGACAGATATAGATATATACCCACTCCCTGCACACTGTATATACACTCACTATAGACAGATATAGATATATACCCACTCCCTGCACACTGTATTTACACTCACTATAGACAGATATAGATATATACCCACTCCCTGCACACTGTATTTACACTCACTATAGACAGATATATATACCCACTCCCTGCACACTGTATATACACTCACTATAGACAGATATAGATATATACCCTCTCCCTGCACACTGTATATACACTCACTATAGACAGATATAGATATATACCCACTCCCTGCACACTGTATATACACTCACTATAGACAGATATAGATATATACCCACTCCCTGCACACTGTATATACACTCACTATAGACAGATATAGATATATACCCGCTCCCTGCACACTGTATATACACTCACTATAGACAGATATAGATATATACCCACTCCCTGCACACTGTATATACACTCACTACAGACATATATAGATATATACCCACTCCCTGCACACTAAATATACACTCGCTATAGACAGATATAGATATATACCCACTCCCTGCACACTGTATATACACTCACTATAGACAGATATAGATATATACCCACTCCCTGCACACTGTATATACACTCACTATAGACAGATATAGATATATACCCACTCCATGCACACTGTATATACACTCACTATAGACAGATATAGATATATACCCGCTCCCTGCACACTGTATATACACTCACTATAGACAGATATAGATATATACCCACTCCCTGCACACTGTATATACACTCACTATAGACAGATATAGATATATACCCACTCCCT
Source organism: Discoglossus pictus (assembly GCA_027410445.1). Classification (NCBI taxonomy): domain Eukaryota; kingdom Metazoa; phylum Chordata; class Amphibia; order Anura; family Alytidae; genus Discoglossus; species Discoglossus pictus. The sequence continues at coordinate 443,261,171 of CM050166.1, read as the reverse complement.
GCACATACACTCACTATAGACAGATATAGATATATACCCACTCCCTGCACACTGTATATACACTCACTATAGACAGATATAGATATATACCCACTGCCTGCACACTGAATATACACTCACTATAGACAGATATAGATACCCTAAAAGCTAACACCTAACACCCCTAAGCCCAGCTTACCTGACCTCCTGCTCACAGATGTCGGGTGCGCTATTGACGAGCTTGCTTTTGTCTGTGCATTTTGTCAGGCGCTCTAAAGTTGTGCTACCGATATAGATATATACCCACTCCCTGCACACTGTATATATACCCACTCCCTGCTCACTGTATATACAGTTACTATAGACAGATATAGATATATACCCACTCCCTGCACACTGTATATACACTCACTATAGACAGATATAGATATATACCCACTCCCTGCACACTGTATATACACTCACTATAGACAGATATAGATATATACCCACTCCCTGCACATACACTCACTATAGACAGATATAGATATATACCCACTCCCTGCACACTGTATATACACTCACTATAGACAGATATAGATATATACCCACTGCCTGCACACTGAATATACACTCACTATAGACAGATATAGATATATACCCACTCCCTGCACACTGTATATACACTCACTATAGACAGATATAGATATATACCCACTCCCTGCACACTGTATATACACTCACTACAGACATATATAGATATATACCCACTCCCTGCACACTGTATATACACTCACTATAGACAGATATAGATATATACCCACTCCCTGCACACTGAAAATACACTCACTATAGACAGATATAGATATATACCCACTCCCTGCACACTGTATATACACTCACTATAGACAGATATAGATATATACCACTCCCTGCACACTGTATATACACTCACTATAGACAGATATAGATATATACCAACTCCCTGCACACTGTATATACACTCACTATAGACAGATATAGATATATACCCGCTCCCTGCACACTGTATATACACTCACTATAGACAGATATATATACCCACTCCCTGCACACTGTATATACACTCACTATAGACAGATATAGATATATACCCACTCCCTGCACACTGTATATACACTCACTATAGACAGATATAGATATATACCCACTCCCTGCACACTGTATATACACTCACTATAGACAGATATAGATATATACCCACTCCCTGCACACTGTATATACACTTACTATAGACAGATATAGATATATACCCACTCCCTGCACACTGTATATACACTCACTATAGACAGATATAGATATATACCCACTCCCTGCACACTGTATTTACACTCACTATAGACAGATATAGATATATACCCACTCCCTGCACACTGTATATACACTCACTATAGACAGATATATATACCCACTCCCTGCACACTGTATATACACTCACTATAGACAGATATAGATATATACCCTCTCCCTGCACACTGTATATACACTCACTATAGACAGATATAGATATATACCCACTCCCTGCACACTGTATATACACTCACTATAGACAGATATAGATATATACCCACTCCCTGCACACTGTATATACACTCACTATAGACAGATATAGATATATACCCACTCCCTCCACACTGTATATACACTCACTATAGACAAATATAGATATATACCCACTCCCTGCACACTGTATATACACTCACTATAGACAGATATAGATATATACCCACTCCCTGCACACTGTATATACACTCACTATAGACAGATATAGATATTTACCACTCCCTGCACACTGTATATACACTCACTATAGACAGATATAGATATATACCCGCTCCCTGCACACTGTATATACACTCACTATAGACAGATATAGATATATACCCACTCCCTGCACACTGTATATACACTCACTATAGACAGATATAGATATATACCCACTCCATGCACACTGTATATACACTCACTATAGACAGATATAGATATATACCCGCTCCATGCACACTGTATATACACTCACTATAGACAGATATAGATATATACCCACTCCCTGCACACTGTATATACACTCACTACAGACATATATAGATATATACCCACTCCATGCACACTAAATATACACTCGCTATAGACAGATATAGATATATACCACTCCCTGCACACTGTATATACACACAATATAGACACATATAGATATATACCCACTCCCTGCACACTGTATATACACTACCTATAGACAGATATAGATATACACCCAATCCCTGCACACTGTATATACACTCACTATAGACAGATATAGATATATACCCACTCCCTGCACACACTGTATATACACTCACTATAGACATATATAGATATATACCCACTCACTGCACACTGTACATACACACACTATAGACACATATAGATATATACCACTCCCTGCACACTGTATATACACTCACTATAGACAGATATAGATATATACCCACTGCCTGCACACTGTATATACACTCACTATAGACAGATATAGATATATACCCACTCCCTGCACACTGTATATACACTCGCTATAGACAGATATAGATATATACCCACTCCCTGCACACTGTATATACACTCGCTATAGACAGATATATATATATACCCACTCCCTGCACACTGTATATACACTCACTATAGACACATATAGATATATACCCACTCCCCGCACACTGTATATACACTCACTATAGACAGATATAGATATATACCCACTCCCTGCACACTGTATATACACTCACTATAGACAGATATATATATATACCCACTCCCTGCACACTGTATATACACTCACTATAGACAGATATAGATATATACCCACTCCCTGCACACTGTATATACACTCACTATAGACAGATATAGATATATACCCACTCCCTGCACACTGTAAATACACTCACTATAGACAGATATAGATATATATCCACTCCCTGCACACTATATATACACTCACTATAGACAGATATAGATATATACCCACTCCCTGCACACTGTGTATATACACTCACTATAGACAGATATAGATATATACCCACTCCCTGCACACTGTATATACACTCACTATAGACATATATATACCCACTCCCTGCACACTGTATATACACTCACTATAGACAGATATAGATATATATCCACTCCCTGCACACTATATATACACTCACTATAGACAGATATAGATATATACCCACTCCCTGCACACTGTATATACACTCACTATAGACAGATATATATACCCACTCCCTGCACACTGTATATACACTCACTATAGACAGATATAGATATATACCCACTCCCTGCACACTGTATATACACTCACTATAGACAGATATAGATATATACCCACTCCCTGCTCACTGTATATACAGTTACTATAGACAGATATAGATATATACCCACTCCCTGCACACTGTATATACACTCACTATAGACAGATATAGATATATACCCACTCCCTGCACACTGTATATACACTCACTATAGACACATATAGATATATACCCACTCCCTGCACACTGTATATACACTCACTACAGACATATATAGATATATACCCACTCCCTGCACACTGTATATACACTCACTATAGACAGATATAGATATATACCACTCCCTGCACGCTGTATATACACTCACTATAGACAGATTTAGATATATACCCACTCCCTGCGCACTGTATATACACTCACTATAGACAGATATATATACCCACTCCCTGCACACTGTATATACACTCACTATAGACAGATATATATACCCTCTCCCTGCACACTGTATATACACTCACTATAGACAGATATAGATATATACCCTCTCCCTGCACACTGTATATACACTCACTATAGACAGATATAGATATATACCCACTCCCTGCACACTGTATATACACTCACTATAGACAGATATAGATATATACCCGCTCCCTGCACACTGTATATACACTCACTATAGACAGATATAGATATATACCCACTCCCTGCACACTGTATATACACTCACTACAGACATATATAGATATATACCCACTCCCTGCACACTAAATATACACTCGCTATAGACAGATATAGATATATACCCACTCCCTGCACACTGTATATACACTCACTATAGACAGATATAGATATATACCACTCCCTGCACACTGTATATACACTCACTATAGACAGATATAGATATATACCCACTCCCTGCACACTGTATATACACTCACTATAGACAGATATAGATATATACCCACTCCCTGCACACTGTATATACACTCACTATAGACAGATATAGATATATACCCACTCCCTGCACACTGTATATACACTCACTATAGACAAATATAGATATATACCACTCCCTGCACACTGTATATACACTCACTATAGACAGATACAGATATATACCCACTCCCTGCACACTGTATATACACTCACTATAGACAGATATAGATATATACCCACTCCCTGCACACTGTATATACACTCACTATAGACAAATATAGATATATACCACTCCCTGCACACTGTATATACACACAATATAGACACATATAGATATATACCCACTCCCTGCACACTGTATATACACTCACTATAGACAAATATAGATATATACCACTCCCTGCACACTGTATATACACTCACTATAGACAGATACAGATATATACCCACTCCCTGCACACTGTATATACACTCACTCTAGACAGATATAGATATATACCACTCCCTGCACACTGTATATACACTCACTATAGACAGATATAGATATATACCACTCCCTGCACACTGTATATACACTCACTATAGACAGATATAGATATATACCCACTCCCTGCACACTGTATATACACTCACTATAGACAGATATTTATATATATACCCACTCCCTGCACACTGTACATACACACAATATAGACACATATAGATATATACCCACTCCCTGCACACTGTATATACACTACCTATAGACAGATATAGATATACACCCAATCCCTGCACACTGTATATACACTCACTATAGACAGATATAGATATATACCCACTCCCTGCACACACTGTATATACACTCACTATAGACATATATAGATATATACCCACTCACTGCACACTGTACATACACACACTATAGACACATATAGATATATACCACTCCCTGCACACTGTATATACACTCACTATAGACAGATATAGATATATACCCACTACCTGCACACTGTATATACACTCACTATAGACCGATATAGATATATACCCACTACCTGCATACTGTATATACACTCACTATAGACAGATATAGATATATACCCACTCCCTGCACACTGTATATACACACACTATAGACAGATATAGATATATACCCACTCCCTGCACACTGTATATACACTCACTATAGACAGATATAGATATATACCCGCTCCCTGCACACTGTATATACACTCACTATATACAGATATAGATATATACCCACTCCCTGCACACTGTATATACACTCACTATAGACAGATATAGATATATACCCGCTCCCTGCACACTGTATATACACTCACTATAGACAGATATAGATATATACCCACTCCCTGCACACTGTATATACACTCTCTATAGACAGATATAGATATATACCCACTCCCTGCACACTGTATATACACTCACTATAGACATATATAGATATATACCCACTCCCTGCACACTGTATATACACTCACTATAGACAGATATAGATATATACCCACTCCCTGCACACTGTATATACACTCACTATAGACAGATATAGATATATACCCACTCCCTGCACACTGCATATACACTCACTATAGAGATATATATATATATACCCACTCCCTGCACACTGTATATACACTCACTATAGACAGATATAGATATATACCCACTCCCTGCACACTGTATATACACTCACTATAGACAGATATAGATATATACCCACTCCCTGCACACTGTATATACACTCACTATAGACAGATATAGATATATACCCACTCCCTGCACACTGTATATACACTCACTAAGGACAGATATAGATATATACCCACTCCCTGCACACTGTATATACACTCACTATAGACAGATATAGATATATACCCACTCCCTGCACACTGTATATACACTCACTATAGACAGATATAGATATATACCCACTCCCTGCACACTGTATATACACTCACTATAGACAGATATAGATATATACCCACTCCCTGCACACTGTATATACACTCACTATAGACAGATATAGATATATACCCACTCCCTGCACACTGTATATACACACACTATAGACAGATATAGATATATACCCACTCCCTGCACACTGTATATACACTCACTATAGACAGATATAGATATATACCCACTCCCTGCACACTGTATATACACTCACTATAGACAGATATAGATATATACCCACTCCCTGCACACTGTATATACACTCACTATAGACAGATATAGATATATACCCACTCCTTGCACACTGTATATACACTCATTATAGACAGATATATACCAACTCCCTGCACACTGTATATACACTCACTATAGACAGATATAGATATATACCCACTCCCTGCACACTGTATATACACTCACTATAGACAGATATAGATATATACCCACTCCCTGCACACTGTATATACACTCACTATAGACAGATATAGATATATACCCACTCCCGGCACACTGTATATACACTCACTATAGACAGATATAGATATATACCCACTCCCTGCACACTGTATATACACTCACTATAGACAGATATAGATATATACCCACTCCCTGCACACTGTATATACACTCACTATAGACAGATATAGATATATACCCACTCCCTGCACACTGTATATACACTCACTATAGACAGATATAGATATATACCCACTCCCTGCACACTGTATATACACTCACTATAGACAGATATAGATATATACCCACTCCCTGCACACTGTATATACACTCACTATAGACAGATATAGATATATACCCACTCCCTGCACACTGTATATACACTCACTATAGACAGATATAGATATATACCCACTCCCTGCACACTGTATATACACTCACTATAGACAGATATAGATATATACCCACTCCCTGCACACTGTATATACACTCACTATAGACAGATATAGATATATACCCACTCCCTGCACACTGTATATACACTCACTATACAAGTATAGATATATACCCGCTCCCTGCACACTGTATATACACTCACTATAGACAGATATAGATATATACCCACTCCCTGCACACTGTATATACACTCACTATAGACAGATATAGATATATACCCACTCCCTGCACACTGTATATACACTCACTAGAGACCGATATAGATATATACCCACTCCCTGCACGCTGTATATAAACTCACTACAGACAGATATAGATATATACCCACTCACTGCACACTGTATATTTACTCACTATAGACAGATAAAGATATATACCCACTCCCTGCACACTGTATATACACTCACTATAGACACATATAGATATATACCCACTCCCTGCACACTGTATATACACTCACTATAGACAGATATAGATATATACCACTCCCTGCACACTGTATGTACACTCACTATAGACAGATATAGATATACACCACTCCCTGCACACTGTATATACACTCACTATAGACAGATATAGATATATACCCACTCCCTGCACACTGTATATACACTCACTATAGACACATATAGATATATATACCCGCTCCCTGCACACTGTATATACACTCACTATAGACAGATATAGATATATACCACTCCCTGCACACTGTATATGCACTCACTATAGATACATATAGATATATACCCACTCCCTGCACACTGTATATACACTCACTATAGATACATATAGATATATACCCACTCCCTGCACACTGTATATACACTCACTATAGACAGATATAGATATATACCCACTCCCTGCACACTGTATATACACTCACTATAGATACATATAGATATATACCCACTCCCTGCACACTGTATATACACTCACTATAGACAGATATAGATATATACCCACTCCCCGCACACTGTATATACACTCACTATAGACAGATATAGATATACACCACTCCTGCACACTGTATATACACTCACTACAGACAGATATAGATATATACCCGCTCCCTGCACACTGTATATACACTCACTATAGACAGATATAGATATATACCCACTCCCTGCACACTGTATATACACTCACTATAGACAGATATAGATATACACCACTCCTGCACACTGTATATACACTCACTACAGACAGATATAGATATATACCCGCTCCCTGCACACTGTATATACACTCACTATAGACAGATATAGATATACACCACTCCTGCACACTGTATATACACTCACTATAGACAGATATAGATATATACCCACTCCCCGCACACTGTATATACACTCACTATAGACAGATATAGATATACACCACTCCTGCACACTGTATATACACTCACTACAGACAGATATAGATATATACCCGCTCCCTGCACACTGTATATACACTCACTACAGACAGATATAGATATATACCCACTCCCTGCACACTGTATATACACTCACTATAGACAGATATAGATATATACCCACTCCCTGCACACTGTATATACACTCATTATAGACACATATAGATATATACCCACTCCCTGCACACTGTATATACACTCACTATAGACACATATAGATATATATACCCACTCCCTGCACACTGTATAGACAGATATAGATATATACCCACTCCCTGCACACTGTATATACACTCACTATAGACAGATATAGATATATACCACTCCCTGCACACTGTATATACACTCACTACAGACATATATAGATATATACCCACTCCCTGCACACTGTATATACACTCACTATAGACAGATATAGATATATATACCCACTCCCTGCACACTGTATATACACTCACTATAGAAACATATAGATATATACCCGCTCCCTGCACACTGTATATACACTCACTATAGACAGATATATACCCACTCCCTGCACACTGTATATACACTCACCATAGACAGATGTAGATATATACCCACTCTCTGCACACTGTATATACACTTACTATAGACAGATATATACCCACTCCCTGCACAATGTATATACACTCACTATAGACAGATATAGATATATACCCACTCCCTGCACACTGTATATACACTCACTATAGACAGATATAGATATATACCCACTCCCTGCACACTGTATATACACTCACTATAGACAGATATAGATATATACCCACTCCCTGCACACTGTATATACACTCACCATAGACAGATATAGATATACACCCACTCTCTGCACACTGTATATACACTTACTATAGACAGATATATACCCAGTCCCTGCACACTGTATATACACTCACTATAGACAGATATAGATATATACCCACTCCCTGCACACTGTATATACACTCACTATAGACAGATAGAGGATATATACCCACTCCCCTGCACACTGTATATTACACTCACTATAGGACAGATATAGATATATACCCACTCCCTGCACACTGAATTTACACTCACTATAGACAGATATATATACCCCACTCCCTGCACACTGTATATACACTCACTATAGACAGATATAGATATATACCCTCTCCCTGCACACTGCTAATATACACTCACTATAGACAGATATAGGATATATAACCCACTCCCTGCACACTTCTTATATACACTCACTATAGAGCCAGATATAGATGATATACCCTCTCCCTGCACACTGGATATACACTCACTAAAGACAGATATAGATATATACCCCGCTCCCTGCACATGTATATACCACTCACTATAGACTGATATAGATATATACCCACTCCCTGCACACTGTATATACACTCACTACAGACATATATAGATATATACCCACTCCCCTGCACACTAAATATACACTCGCTATAGACAGATATAGATATATACCCACTCCCTGCACACTGTATATACACTCACTATAGACAGATATAGATATATACCCACTCCCTGCACACTGTATATACACTCACTATAGACAGATATAGATATATACCCACTCCATGCACACTGTATATACACTCACTATAGACAGATATAGATATATACCCGCTCCCTGCACACTGTATATACACTCACTATAGACAGATATAGATATATACCCACTCCCTGCACACTGTATATACACTCACTATAGACAGATATAGATATATACCCACTCCCTGCACATACACTCACTATAGACAGATATAGATATATACCCACTCCCTGCACACTGTATATACACTCACTATAGACAGATATAGATATATACCCACTGCCTGCACACTGAATATACACTCACTATAGACAGATATAGATACCCTAAAAGCTAACACCTAACACCCCTAAGCCCAGCTTACCTGACCTCCTGCTCACAGATGTCGGGGTGCGCTATTGACGAGCTTGCTTTTGTCTGTGCATTTTGTCAGGCGCTCTAAAGTTGTGCTACCGATATAGATATATACCCAACTCCCTGCACACTGTATATATACCCACTCCCTGCTCACTGTATATACACTCACTATAGACAGATATAGATATATACCCACTCCCTGCACACTGTATATACACTCACTATAGACAGATATAGATATATACCCACTCCCTGCACACTGTATATACACTCACTATAGACAGATATAGATATATACCCACTCCCTGCACATACACTCACTATAGACAGATATAGATATATACCCACTCCCTGCACACTGTATATACACTCACTATAGACAGATATAGATATATACCCACTCCCTGCACACTGAATATACACTCACTATAGACAGATATAGATATACACCCACTCCCTGCACACTGTATATACACTCACTATAGACAGATATAGATATATACCCACTCCCTGCACACTGTATATACACTCACTACAGACATATATAGATATATACCCACTCCCTGCACACTGTATATACACTCACTATAGACAGATATAGATATATACCCACTCCCTGCACACTGAAAATACACTCACTATAGACAGATATAGATATATACCCACTCCCTGCACACTGTATATACACTCACTATAGACAGATATAGATATATACCACTCCCTGCACACTGTATATACACTCACTATAGACAGATATAGATATATACCAACTCCCTGCACACTGTATATACACTCACTATAGACAGATATAGATATATACCCGCTCCCTGCACACTGTATATACACTCACTATAGACAGATATATATACCCACTCCCTGCACACTGTATATACACTCACTATAGACAGATATAGATATATACCCACTCCCTGCACACTGTATATACACTCACTATAGACAGATATAGATATATACCCACTCCCTGCACACTGTATATACACTCACTATAGACAGATATAGATATATACCCACTCCCTGCACACTGTATATACACTTACTATAGACAGATATAGATATATACCCACTCCCTGCACACTGTATATACACTCACTATAGACAGATATAGATATATACCCACTCCCTGCACACTGTATTTACACTCACTATAGACAGATATAGATATATACCCACTCCCTGCACACTGTATATACACTCACTATAGACAGATATATATACCCACTCCCTGCACACTGTATATACACTCACTATAGACAGATATAGATATATACCCTCTCCCTGCACACTGTATATACACTCACTATAGACAGATATAGATATATACCCACTCCCTGCACACTGTATATACACTCACTATAGACAGATATAGATATATACCCACTCCCTGCACACTGTATATACACTCACTATAGACAGATATAGATATATACCCACTCCCTCCACACTGTATATACACTCACTATAGACAAATATAGATATATACCCACTCCCTGCACACTGTATATACACTCACTATAGACAGATATAGATATATACCCACTCCCTGCACACTGTATATACACTCACTATAGACAGATATAGATATTTACCACTCCCTGCACACTGTATATACACTCACTATAGACAGATATAGATATATACCCGCTCCCTGCACACTGTATATACACTCACTATAGACAGATATAGATATATACCCACTCCCTGCACACTGTATATACACTCACTATAGACAGATATAGATATATACCCACTCCATGCACACTGTATATACACTCACTATAGACAGATATAGATATATACCCGCTCCATGCACACTGTATATACACTCACTATAGACAGATATAGATATATACCCACTCCCTGCACACTGTATATACACTCACTACAGACATATATAGATATATACCCACTCCATGCACACTAAATATACACTCGCTATAGACAGATATAGATATATACCACTCCCTGCACACTGTATATACACACAATATAGACACATATAGATATATACCCACTCCCTGCACACTGTATATACACTACCTATAGACAGATATAGATATACACCCAATCCCTGCACACTGTATATACACTCACTATAGACAGATATAGATATATACCCACTCCCTGCACACACTGTATATACACTCACTATAGACATATATAGATATATACCCACTCACTGCACACTGTACATACACACACTATAGACACATATAGATATATACCACTCCCTGCACACTGTATATACACTCACTATAGACAGATATAGATATATACCCACTCCCTGCACACTGTATATACACTCACTATAGACAGATATAGATATATACCCACTCCCTGCACACTGTATATACACTCGCTATAGACAGATATAGATATATACCCACTCCCTGCACACTGTATATACACTCGCTATAGACAGATATATATATATACCCACTCCCTGCACACTGTATATACACTCACTATAGACACATATAGATATATACCCACTCCCTGCACACTGTATATACACTCACTATAGACAGATATAGATATATACCCACTCCCTGCACACTGTATATACACTCACTATAGACAGATATATATATATACCCACTCCCTGCACACTGTATATACACTCACTATAGACAGATATAGATATATACCCACTCCCTGCACACTGTATATACACTCACTATAGACAGATATAGATATATACCCACTCCCTGCACACTGTAAATACACTCACTATAGACAGATATAGATATATATCCACTCCCTGCACACTATATATACACTCACTATAGACAGATATAGATATATACCCACTCCCTGCACACTGTGTATATACACTCACTATAGACAGATATAGATATATACCCACTCCCTGCACACTGTATATACACTCACTATAGACATATATATACCCACTCCCTGCACACTGTATATACACTCACTATAGACAGATATAGATATATATCCACTCCCTGCACACTATATATACACTCACTATAGACAGATATAGATATATACCCACTCCCTGCACACTGTATATACACTCACTATAGACAGATATATATACCCACTCCCTGCACACTGTATATACACTCACTATAGACAGATATAGATATATACCCACTCCCTGCACACTGTATATACACTCACTATAGACAGATATAGATATATACCCACTCCCTGCTCACTGTATATACAGTTACTATAGACAGATATAGATATATACCCACTCCCTGCACACTGTATATACACTCACTATAGACAGATATAGATATATACCCACTCCCTGCACACTGTATATACACTCACTATAGACACATATAGATATATACCCACTCCCTGCACACTGTATATACACTCACTACAGACATATATAGATATATACCCACTCCCTGCACACTGTATATACACTCACTATAGACAGATATAGATATATACCACTCCCTGCACGCTGTATATACACTCACTATAGACAGATTTAGATATATACCCACTCCCTGCGCACTGTATATACACTCACTATAGACAGATATATATACCCACTCCCTGCACACTGTATATACACTCACTATAGACAGATATATATACCCTCTCCCTGCACACTGTATATACACTCACTATAGACAGATATAGATATATACCCTCTCCCTGCACACTGTATATACACTCACTATAGACAGATATAGATATATACCCACTCCCTGCACACTGTATATACACTCACTATAGACAGATATAGATATATACCCGCTCCCTGCACACTGTATATACACTCACTATAGACAGATATAGATATATACCCACTCCCTGCACACTGTATATACACTCACTACAGACATATATAGATATATACCCACTCCCTGCACACTAAATATACACTCGCTATAGACAGATATAGATATATACCCACTCCCTGCACACTGTATATACACTCACTATAGACAGATATAGATATATACCACTCCCTGCACACTGTATATACACTCACTATAGACAGATATAGATATATACCCACTCCCTGCACACTGTATATACACTCACTATAGACAGATATAGATATATACCCACTCCCTGCACACTGTATATACACTCACTATAGACAGATATAGATATATACCCACTCCCTGCACACTGTATATACACTCACTATAGACAAATATAGATATATACCACTCCCTGCACACTGTATATACACTCACTATAGACAGATACAGATATATACCCACTCCCTGCACACTGTATATACACTCACTATAGACAGATATAGATATATACCCACTCCCTGCACACTGTATATACACTCACTATAGACAAATATAGATATATACCACTCCCTGCACACTGTATATACACACAATATAGACACATATAGATATATACCCACTCCCTGCACACTGTATATACACTCACTATAGACAGATATAGATATATACCACTCCCTGCACACTGTATATACACTCACTATAGACAGATACAGATATATACCCACTCCCTGCACACTGTATATACACTCACTCTAGACAGATATAGATATATACCACTCCCTGCACACTGTATATACACTCACTATAGACAGATATAGATATATACCACTCCCTGCACACTGTATATACACTCACTATAGACAGATATAGATATATACCCACTCCCTGCACACTGTATATACACTCACTATAGACAGATATTTATATATATACCCACTCCCTGCACACTGTACATACACACAATATAGACACATATAGATATATACCCACTCCCTGCACACTGTATATACACTACCTATAGACAGATATAGATATACACCCAATCCCTGCACACTGTATATACACTCACTATAGACAGATATAGATATATACCCACTCCCTGCACACACTGTATATACACTCACTATAGACATATATAGATATATACCCACTCACTGCACACTGTACATACACACACTATAGACACATATAGATATATACCACTCCCTGCACACTGTATATACACTCACTATAGACAGATATAGATATATACCCACTACCTGCACACTGTATATACACTCACTATAGACCGATATAGATATATACCCACTACCTGCATACTGTATATACACTCACTATAGACAGATATAGATATATACCCACTCCCTGCACACTGTATATACACACACTATAGACAGATATAGATATATACCCACTCCCTGCACACTGTATATACACTCACTATAGACAGATATAGATATATACCCACTCCCTGCACACTGTATATACACTCACTATATACAGATATAGATATATACCCACTCCCTGCACACTGTATATACACTCACTATAGACAGATATAGATATATACCCGCTCCCTGCACACTGTATATACACTCACTATAGACAGATATAGATATATACCCACTCCCTGCACACTGTATATACACTCTCTATAGACAGATATAGATATATACCCACTCCCTGCACACTGTATATACACTCACTATAGACATATATAGATATATACCCACTCCCTGCACACTGTATATACACTCACTATAGACAGATATAGATATATACCCACTCCCTGCACACTGTATATACACTCACTATAGACAGATATAGATATATACCCACTCCCTGCACACTGCATATACACTCACTATAGAGATATATATATATATACCCACTCCCTGCACACTGTATATACACTCACTATAGACAGATATAGATATATACCCACTCCCTGCACACTGTATATACACTCACTATAGACAGATATAGATATATACCCACTCCCTGCACACTGTATATACACTCACTATAGACAGATATAGATATATACCCACTCCCTGCACACTGTATATACACTCACTAAGGACAGATATAGATATATACCCACTCCCTGCACACTGTATATACACTCACTATAGACAGATATAGATATATACCCACTCCCTGCACACTGTATATACACTCACTATAGACAGATATAGATATATACCCACTCCCTGCACACTGTATATACACTCACTATAGACAGATATAGATATATACCCACTCCCTGCACACTGTATATACACTCACTATAGACAGATATAGATATATACCCACTCCCTGCACACTGTATATACACACACTATAGACAGATATAGATATATACCCACTCCCTGCACACTGTATATACACTCACTATAGACAGATATAGATATATACCCACTCCCTGCACACTGTATATACACTCACTATAGACAGATATAGATATATACCCACTCCCTGCACACTGTATATACACTCACTATAGACAGATATAGATATATACCCACTCCTTGCACACTGTATATACACTCATTATAGACAGATATATACCAACTCCCTGCACACTGTATATACACTCACTATAGACAGATATAGATATATACCCACTCCCTGCACACTGTATATACACTCACTATAGACAGATATAGATATATACCCACTCCCTGCACACTGTATATACACTCACTATAGACAGATATAGATATATACCCACTCCCGGCACACTGTATATACACTCACTATAGACAGATATAGATATATACCCACTCCCTGCACACTGTATATACACTCACTATAGACAGATATAGATATATACCCACTCCCTGCACACTGTATATACACTCACTATAGACAGATATAGATATATACCCACTCCCTGCACACTGTATATACACTCACTATAGACAGATATAGATATATACCCACTCCCTGCACACTGTATATACACTCACTATAGACAGATATAGATATATACCCACTCCCTGCACACTGTATATACACTCACTATAGACAGATATAGATATATACCCACTCCCTGCACACTGTATATACACTCACTATAGACAGATATAGATATATACCCACTCCCTGCACACTGTATATACACTCACTATAGACAGATATAGATATATACCCACTCCCTGCACACTGTATATACACTCACTATAGACAGATATAGATATATACCCACTCCCTGCACACTGTATATACACTCACTATACAAGTATAGATATATACCCGCTCCCTGCACACTGTATATACACTCACTATAGACAGATATAGATATATACCCACTCCCTGCACACTGTATATACACTCACTATAGACAGATATAGATATATACCCACTCCCTGCACACTGTATATACACTCACTAGAGACCGATATAGATATATACCCACTCCCTGCACGCTGTATATAAACTCACTACAGACAGATATAGATATATACCCACTCACTGCACACTGTATATTTACTCACTATAGACAGATAAAGATATATACCCACTCCCTGCACACTGTATATACACTCACTATAGACACATATAGATATATACCCACTCCCTGCACACTGTATATACACTCACTATAGACAGATATAGATATATACCACTCCCTGCACACTGTATGTACACTCACTATAGACAGATATAGATATACACCACTCCCTGCACACTGTATATACACTCACTATAGACAGATATAGATATATACCCACTCCCTGCACACTGTATATACACTCACTATAGACACATATAGATATATATACCCGCTCCCTGCACACTGTATATACACTCACTATAGACAGATATAGATATATACCACTCCCTGCACACTGTATATGCACTCACTATAGATACATATAGATATATACCCACTCCCTGCACACTGTATATACACTCACTATAGATACATATAGATATATACCCACTCCCTGCACACTGTATATACACTCACTATAGACAGATATAGATATATACCCACTCCCTGCACACTGTATATACACTCACTATAGATACATATAGATATATACCCACTCCCTGCACACTGTATATACACTCACTATAGACAGATATAGATATATACCCACTCCCCGCACACTGTATATACACTCACTATAGACAGATATAGATATACACCACTCCTGCACACTGTATATACACTCACTACAGACAGATATAGATATATACCCGCTCCCTGCACACTGTATATACACTCACTATAGACAGATATAGATATATACCCACTCCCTGCACACTGTATATACACTCACTATAGACAGATATAGATATACACCACTCCTGCACACTGTATATACACTCACTACAGACAGATATAGATATATACCCGCTCCCTGCACACTGTATATACACTCACTATAGACAGATATAGATATACACCACTCCTGCACACTGTATATACACTCACTATAGACAGATATAGATATATACCCACTCCCCGCACACTGTATATACACTCACTATAGACAGATATAGATATACACCACTCCTGCACACTGTATATACACTCACTACAGACAGATATAGATATATACCCGCTCCCTGCACACTGTATATACACTCACTACAGACAGATATAGATATATACCCACTCCCTGCACACTGTATATACACTCACTATAGACAGATATAGATATATACCCACTCCCTGCACACTGTATATACACTCATTATAGACACATATAGATATATACCCACTCCCTGCACACTGTATATACACTCACTATAGACACATATAGATATATATACCCACTCCCTGCACACTGTATAGACAGATATAGATATATACCCACTCCCTGCACACTGTATATACACTCACTATAGACAGATATAGATATATACCACTCCCTGCACACTGTATATACACTCACTACAGACATATATAGATATATACCCACTCCCTGCACACTGTATATACACTCACTATAGACAGATATAGATATATATACCCACTCCCTGCACACTGTATATACACTCACTATAGAAACATATAGATATATACCCGCTCCCTGCACACTGTATATACACTCACTATAGACAGATATATACCCACTCCCTGCACACTGTATATACACTCACCATAGACAGATGTAGATATATACCCACTCTCTGCACACTGTATATACACTTACTATAGACAGATATATACCCACTCCCTGCACAATGTATATACACTCACTATAGACAGATATAGATATATACCCACTCCCTGCACACTGTATATACACTCACTATAGACAGATATAGATATATACCCACTCCCTGCACACTGTATATACACTCACTATAAACAGATATAGATATATACCCACTCCCTGCACACTGTATATACACTCACCATAGACAGATATAGATATACACCCACTCTCTGCACACTGTATATACACTTACTATAGACAGATATATACCCAGTCCCTGCACACTGTATATACACTCACTATAGACAGATATAGATATATACCCACTCCCTGCACACTGCATATACACTCACCATAGACAGATATAGATATACACCCACTCTCTGCACACTGTATATACACTTACTATAGACAGATATATACCCACTCCCTGCACCCTGTATATACACTCACTATAGACACATATAGATATATACCCACTCCCTGCACGCTGTATATACACTCACTATAGACAGATATAGATATATACCCACTCCCTGCACGCTGTATATACACTCACTATAGACAGATATAGATATATACTGTAACGGAACCCATCACTGTTTTTCCCTGTTTTATGATTATTATGGTTAAAATATGATCCTACTATATGTATGTTGGTTGATGCTCTGCAGAATATTGTCCCAGAATTTGCAGCTACTTGGCATGGGAGATAATCCTGTTACAGAGACTCCGCATAAAATAAAGGAAGTCTATTGTATACAGTGTTTTCATTCTCAGATAAGAACAAAGAAGTGTAATTGAATCAATGTCTGATTGTATCAAAGTTGCCAGGGAGCCTCGGGGAGGTTCTCTTTATGTGTATTGTGCGGCCAAATATGGGCATGTGTATTGCCTGTGGGAAGAGATGGGTATAAATATTTCTGCAGAACAAAATAAAGTCAGTATTCATTTGACTTCCAAATTGTGTGTCGTCCAATATGGGAGGTCGGGAATGGTGAAACTGTAGTGCCTCTTGAGTATTTTACCGTATACCAGCGGAGATATTGGACTGCGTGTTCCAGCTCCGTTACATTTGGTGGCAAGTGGCGGAATTGTTCCCACGGTCAGAAGGACAGCTACAGGAGACACCATTCCGTGGAGTACAAATTGAGGGCAACGCTAGTACCTGAACAGCGCCCCTGGCTACAGCAGGATGGAACCGGCTAGTTTTCGGACAGCGTTCCATCATGAGGAGGAGGAGGCGGCCGCGGACTACAGGGATTCAGACAGAAAGGAACTCATGGTTACAGTAGCTCTTATTACCCCACAGACTGAGTTTGGAAGAGAACTCCAAAGCAGACTGGCCTTTTTCCCAGGTACGCTTCCCATAAAAACCTTGGAATGGTTAATGACAGATGTCCACAAATTCATAATGGAAAAGCAGCGGGCACGGGAGCGGTCCATCTTGGGAGCTGCTAACCCACCTCCCACCATTAATCCCCCCCCAGCACTGCGTCCGGGTGGTGGGAACTATCAAACCCCTCCACGGTACATCAGGTGCCACACGTGTAACCAGCAGGGCCACATGCAGAGAGACTGTCCCAGAAACAGAAACCGCTCCACGTGGAATACTCCAACTAATTCCCCTAACCAGCGACAGTGTGTATCACAGGGGGCCGAAGGTGTCGTCCTTCCCCCCCAGCGGCAGTGTGAACCACAGGGAGCTGAAGGTGTCGTCCTTCCTCCCCAGCGGCAGTGTGTTCCCCAGGGAGCTGAAGGTGCCGTCCTTCCTCCCCAGCGGCAGTGTATACCCCAGGGAGCAGAAGGTGCCGTCCTTCCTCCCCAGCGGCAGTGTGTACCCCAGGGAGCAGAAGGTGCCGTCCTTCCTCCCCAGCGGCAGTGTGTACCCCAGGGAGCAGAAGGTGCCGTCCTTCCTCCCCAGCGGCAGTGTGTACCCCAGGGAGCTGAAGGTGTCGTCCTTCCTCCCCAGCGGCAGTGTGTACCCGAGGGAGCAGAAGGGGCCGTCCTTCCTCCCCAGCGGCAGTGTGAACCCCAGGGGGCGGAAGGTGTCGTCCTTCCCCCCCAGCGGCAGTGTGAACCCCAGGGGGCAGAAGGGGTCGTCCTTACCCCCCAGCGGCCGTGTGAACCCCAGGGGGCAGAAGGTGTCGTCCTTCCTCCCCAGCGGCAGTGTGAACCCCAGGGGGCAGAAGGTGTCGTCCTTCCCACCCAGCGGCAGTGTGAACCCCAGGGAGCTGAAGATGTCGCCCTCTCCCCCCAGCGACAGCTTACCCTAACAAGGGGAGACACCAATCCCCCAGACGGCGCAGATGGGACCAGGGTCTCTGTGCCTGACCTACCGGGATGCTGGACAGCCTGTCCAGATCCCCAACTACTCTCACTGGGACAACCGGAGGAGGGGGTAAGTACAAATTCCCCTTCCCAGCTAACTCCTAATGTGGCCCCAGGGTTAAAAGAGGAAATGTTAACCCCCACTGACCCCCACCTTTCCCTGGCTACTGAGCCGGAATATGTCCCAAGTACCCCAGCAGAAGAGCTGACAGCGGGGCAGAGTGCAGTCGGCCTCTGCCCTCCCTTTGTCCCTTGTACAGAGCAGGATGTCCTGCAGGTTATACCAGCGGAAGAGCTGGCATCAGGGCAGAGTGCCGCTGGCCTCTGCCCCTCAAGTCCCCTCAGCGTGTTGCCCCATCACCCCAGCGAAATATCCAGGTGCCTGGTTAGACTTCCCTCCAAAGGGGAGATGTGTGACGAAGTGCCCTTCACCACTTTGGCTTGGAGAGGACTGTTTGCCAGCCTTCTGCCCTGCGACTATGGCCCTGGTACATATTGCCCTTTGGAACCAGTGTTCGGCCATACCAGAGTGTATGTCACTCATTCTGGCCCTTTACATACAGGGGGGTCATTCTGTACTTGCCCTGTGGAAGCGGTGATACCACAGATAGCTATGCCATGGAGCCCATTCATATAATGAAAGACTATGGGAAAGACTTTAGCTACATGGCAATTGAATTGTGTGAAGAGGATCTGAGCGCTATTCGGTAGTTTTGTGCGCTCAGATCCCAGCTATCTGGGGATATGGGAAATGTGAGTAAATGTGAATTGCAGTAATGCTGATGGGTTGTCAAACTAGAGAATTGACCAACAAATACTTTTGTCCGGACATCCCCAGGCCGATCCTTTGGGATCAGACCGTGTATGCCGGCTTATGGTCACGGGGGAGGTGTGTAACGGAACCCATCACTGTTTTACCCTGTTTTTGATTATTATGGTTAAAATATGATCATACTATTATACTGCATGTATGTTGGTTTATGCTCTGCAGGATATTGTACCAGACATTTGCAGCTACTTAGCATGGGAGATAATCCTGTTACAGAGACTCCGCATAAGATAAAGGAAGTCTATTGTATACAGTGTTTTCATTCTCAGATAAGAACAAAGAAGTGTAATTGAATCAATGTCTGATTGTATCAAAGTTGCCAGGGAGCCTCGGGGAGGTGTGACCCACCTATTGTTCTCTTTATGTGTATTGTGCGGCCAAATATGGGCATGTGTATTGCCTGTGGGAAGAGATGGGTATAAATATTTCTGCAGAACAAAATAAAGTCAGTATTCATTTGACTCCCAAATTGTGTGTCGTCCAATATGGGAGGTCGGGAATGGTGAAACTGTAGTGCCTCTTGGTTATTTTACCGTATACCAGCGGAGATATTGGACTGCGTGTTCCAGCTCCGTTACATATACCCACTCCCTGCACCCTGTATATACACTCACTATAGACACATATAGATATATACCCACTCCCTGCATGCTGAATATACACTCACTATAGACAGATATAGATATATACCCACTCCCTGCACGCTGTATATACACTCACTATAGACAGATATAGATATATACCCACTCCCTGCACGCTGTATATACGCTTACTATAGACAGATATAGATACATACCCACTCCCTGCACGCTGTATATACACTCACTATAGACAGATATAGATATATACCCACTCCAGGCACACTGTATATACACTCACTATAGACATATATAGATATATACCCACTCCCTGCACGCTGTATATACACTCACTATAGAAAGATATAGATATATACCCACTCACTGCACACTGTATATACACTTACTAAAGACAGATATAGATATATACCCACTCCCTGCACACTGTATATACACTCACTATAGACAGATATAGATATATACCCACTCCCTGCACACTAAAGACAGATATAGATATATACCCACTCCCTGCACACTGTATATACACTCACTATAGACAGATATAGATATATACCCACTCCCTGCACACTGTATATACACTCACTATAGACAGATATAGATATACACCCACTCCCTGCACACTGTATATACACTCACTACAGACAGATATAGATATATATACCCACTCCCTGCACACTGTATATACACTCACTATAGACAGATATAGATATATACCCACTCCCTGCACACTGTATATACACTCACTATAGACAGATATAGATATATACCCACTCCCTGCACACTGTATATACACTCACTATAGACACATATAGATATATATACCCACTCCCTGCACACTGAATATACATTCACTATATTTATAGACACATATAGATATATATACCCACTCCCTGCACACTGAATATACACTCACTACAGACATATATAGATATATACCCACTCCCTGCACACTGAATATACACTCACTATAGACAGATATAGATATATTCCCACTCCCTGCACACTGAATATACACTCACTATAGACAGATATAGATATATACCCACTCCCTGCACACTGAATATACACTCACTATAGACAGATATAGATATATACCCACTCCCTGCACACTGTATATACACTCACTATAGACAGATATAGATATATACCCACTCCCTGCACACTGTATATACACTCACTATAGACAGATATAGATATATACCCACTCCCTGCACGCTGTATATACACTCACTATAGACAGATATAGATATATACCCACTCCCTGCACACTGAATATAAACTCACTATAGACAGATATAGATATATACCCACTCCCTGCACACTGTATATACACTCACTATAGACAGATATAGATATATACCCACTCCCTGCACGCTGTATATACACTCACTATAGACAGATATAGATATATACACACTGCCTGCACACTGTATATAGACTCACTATAGACACATATAGATATATACCACTCCCTGCACACTGTATATACACTCACTATAGACAGATATAGATATATACCCTCTCCCTGCACACTGTATATACACTCACTATAGACAGATATATATACCCACTCCCTGCACACTGTATATACACTCACTATAGACAGATATAGATATATACCCTCTCCCTGCACACTGTATATACACTCACTATAGACAGATATAGATATATACCCACTCCCTGCACACTGTATATACACTCACTATAGACAGATATAGATATATACCCACTCCCTGCACACTGTATATACACTCACTATAGACAGATATAGATATATACCCGCTCCCTGCACACTGTATATACACTCACTATAGACAGATATAGATATATACCCACTCCCTGCACACTGTATATACACTCACTACAGACATATATAGATATATACCCACTCCCTGCACACTAAATATACACTCGCTATAGACAGATATAGATATATACCCACTCCCTGCACACTGTATATACACTCACTATAGACAGATATAGATATATACCACTCCCTGCACACTGTATATACACTCACTATAGACAGATATAGATATATACCCACTCCCTGCACACTGTATATACACTCACTATAGACAGATATAGATATATACCCACTCCCTGCACACTGTATATACACTCACTATAGACAAATATAGATATATACCACTCCCTGCACACTGTATATACACTCACTATAGACAGATACAGATATATACCCACTCCCTGCACACTGTATATACACTCACTATAGACAGATATAGATATATACCCACTCCCTGCACACTGTATATACACTCACTATAGACAAATATAGATATATACCACTCCCTGCACACTGTATATACACACAATATAGACACATATAGATATATACCCACTCCCTGCACACTGTATATACACTCACTATAGACAGATATAGATATATACCACTCCCTGCACACTGTATATACACTCACTATAGACAGATACAGATATATACCCACTCCCTGCACACTGTATATACACTCACTCTAGACAGATATAGATATATACCACTCCCTGCACACTGTATATACACTCACTATAGACAGATATAGATATATACCACTCCCTGCACACTGTATATACACTCACTATAGACAGATATAGATATATACCCACTCCCTGCACACTGTATATACACTCACTATAGACAGATATTTATATATATACCCACTCCCTGCACACTGTACATACACACAATATAGACACATATAGATATATACCCACTCCCTGCACACTGTATATACACTACCTATAGACAGATATAGATATACACCCAATCCCTGCACACTGTATATACACTCACTATAGACAGATATAGATATATACCCACTCCCTGCACACACTGTATATACACTCACTATAGACATATATAGATATATACCCACTCACTGCACACTGTACATACACACACTATAGACACATATAGATATATACCACTCCCTGCACACTGTATATACACTCACTATAGACAGATATAGATATATACCCACTACCTGCACACTGTATATACACTCACTATAGACAGATATAGATATATACCCACTACCTGCATACTGTATATACACTCACTATAGACAGATATAGATATATACCCACTCCCTGCACACTGTATATACACACACTATAGACAGATATAGATATATACCCACTCCCTGCACACTGTATATACACTCACTATAGACAGATATAGATATATACCCGCTCCCTGCACACTGTATATACACTCACTATATACAGATATAGATATATACCCACTCCCTGCACACTGTATATACACTCACTATAGACAGATATAGATATATACCCGCTCCCTGCACACTGTATATACACTCACTATAGACAGATATAGATATATACCCACTCCCTGCACACTGTATATACACTCTCTATAGACAGATATAGATATATACCCACTCCCTGCACACTGTATATACACTCACTATAGACATATATAGATATATACCCACTCCCTGCACACTGTATATACACTCACTATAGACAGATATAGATATATACCCACTCCCTGCACACTGTATATACACTCACTATAGACAGATATAGATATATACCCACTCCCTGCACACTGCATATACACTCACTATAGAGATATATATATATATACCCACTCCCTGCACACTGTATATACACTCACTATAGACAGATATAGATATATACCCACTCCCTGCACACTGTATATACACTCACTATAGACAGATATAGATATATACCCACTCCCTGCACACTGTATATACACTCACTATAGACAGATATAGATATATACCCACTCCCTGCACACTGTATATACACTCACTAAAGACAGATATAGATATATACCCACTCCCTGCACACTGTATATACACTCACTATAGACAGATATAGATATATACCCACTCCCTGCACACTGTATATACACTCACTATAGACAGATATAGATATATACCCACTCCCTGCACACTGTATATACACTCACTATAGACAGATATAGATATATACCCACTCCCTGCACACTGTATATACACTCACTATAGACAGATATAGATATATACCCACTCCCTGCACACTGTATATACACACACTATAGACAGATATAGATATATACCCACTCCCTGCACACTGTATATACACTCACTATAGACAGATATAGATATATACCCACTCCCTGCACACTGTATATACACTCACTATAGACAGATATAGATATATACCCACTCCCTGCACACTGTATATACACTCACTATAGACAGATATAGATATATACCCACTCCTTGCACACTGTATATACACTCATTATAGACAGATATATACCAACTCCCTGCACACTGTATATACACTCACTATAGACAGATATAGATATATACCCACTCCCTGCACACTGTATATACACTCACTATAGACAGATATAGATATATACCCACTCCCTGCACACTGTATATACACTCACTATAGACAGATATAGATATATACCCACTCCCGGCACACTGTATATACACTCACTATAGACAGATATAGATATATACCCACTCCCTGCACACTGTATATACACTCACTATAGACAGATATAGATATATACCCACTCCCTGCACACTGTATATACACTCACTATAGACAGATATAGATATATACCCACTCCCTGCACACTGTATATACACTCACTATAGACAGATATAGATATATACCCACTCCCTGCACACTGTATATACACTCACTATAGACAGATATAGATATATACCCACTCCCTGCACACTGTATATACACTCACTATAGACAGATATAGATATATACCCACTCCCTGCACACTGTATATACACTCACTATAGACAGATATAGATATATACCCACTCCCTGCACACTGTATATACACTCACTATAGACAGATATAGATATATACCCACTCCCTGCACACTGTATATACACTCACTATAGACAGATATAGATATATACCCACTCCCTGCACACTGTATATACACTCACTATACAAGTATAGATATATACCCGCTCCCTGCACACTGTATATACACTCACTATAGACAGATATAGATATATACCCACTCCCTGCACACTGTATATACACTCACTATAGACAGATATAGATATATACCCACTCCCTGCACACTGTATATACACTCACTAGAGACAGATATAGATATATACCCACTCCCTGCACGCTGTATATAAACTCACTACAGACAGATATAGATATATACCCACTCACTGCACACTGTATATTTACTCACTATAGACAGATAAAGATATATACCCACTCCCTGCACACTGTATATACACTCACTATAGACACATATAGATATATACCCACTCCCTGCACACTGTATATACACTCACTATAGACAGATATAGATATATACCACTCCCTGCACACTGTATGTACACTCACTATAGACAGATATAGATATACACCACTCCCTGCACACTGTATATACACTCACTATAGACAGATATAGATATATACCCACTCCCTGCACACTGTATATACACTCACTATAGACACATATAGATATATATACCCGCTCCCTGCACACTGTATATACACTCACTATAGACAGATATAGATATATACCACTCCCTGCACACTGTATATGCACTCACTATAGATACATATAGATATATACCCACTCCCTGCACACTGTATATACACTCACTATAGACACATATAGATATATACCCACTCCCTGCACACTGTATATACACTCACTATAGACAGATATAGATATATACCCACTCCCTGCACACTGTATATACACTCACTATAGATACATATAGATATATACCCACTCCCTGCACACTGTATATACACTCACTATAGACAGATATAGATATATACCCACTCCCCGCACACTGTATATACACTCACTATAGACAGATATAGATATACACCACTCCTGCACACTGTATATACACTCACTACAGACAGATATAGATATATACCCGCTCCCTGCACACTGTATATACACTCACTATAGACAGATATAGATATATACCCACTCCCTGCACACTGTATATACACTCACTATAGACAGATATAGATATACACCACTCCTGCACACTGTATATACACTCACTACAGACAGATATAGATATATACCCGCTCCCTGCACACTGTATATACACTCACTATAGACAGATATAGATATACACCACTCCTGCACACTGTATATACACTCACTATAGACAGATATAGATATATACCCACTCCCCGCACACTGTATATACACTCACTATAGACAGATATAGATATACACCACTCCTGCACACTGTATATACACTCACTACAGACAGATATAGATATATACCCGCTCCCTGCACACTGTATATACACTCACTACAGACAGATATAGATATATACCCACTCCCTGCACACTGTATATACACTCACTATAGACAGATATAGATATATACCCACTCCCTGCACACTGTATATACACTCATTATAGACACATATAGATATATACCCACTCCCTGCACACTGTATATACACTCACTATAGACACATATAGATATATATACCCACTCCCTGCACACTGTATAGACAGATATAGATATATACCCACTCCCTGCACACTGTATATACACTCACTATAGACAGATATAGATATATACCACTCCCTGCACACTGTATATACACTCACTACAGACATATATAGATATATACCCACTCCCTGCACACTGTATATACACTCACTATAGACAGATATAGATATATATACCCACTCCCTGCACACTGTATATACACTCACTATAGAAACATATAGATATATACCCGCTCCCTGCACACTGTATATACACTCACTACAGACAGATATAGATATATACCCGCTCCCTGCACACTGTATATACACTCACTATAGACAGATATAGATATATACCCACTCCCTGCACACTGTATATACACTCACTATAGACAGATATATACCCACTCCCTGCACACTGTATATACACTCACCATAGACAGATGTAGATATATACCCACTCTCTGCACACTGTATATACACTTACTATAGACAGATATATACCCACTCCCTGCACAATGTATATACACTCACTATAGACAGATATAGATATATACCCACTCCCTGCACACTGTATATACACTCACTATAGACAGATATAGATATATACCCACTCCCTGCACACTGTATATACACTCACTATAAACAGATATAGATATATACCCACTCCCTGCACACTGTATATACACTCACCATAGACAGATATAGATATACACCCACTCTCTGCACACTGTATATACACTTACTATAGACAGATATATACCCAGTCCCTGCACACTGTATATACACTCACCATAGACAGATATAGATATATACCCACTCCCTGCACACTGCATATACACTCACCATAGACAGATATAGATATACACCCACTCTCTGCACACTGTATATACACTTACTATAGACAGATATATACCCACTCCCTGCACCCTGTATATACACTCACTATAGACACATATAGATATATACCCACTCCCTGCACGCTGTATATACACTCACTATAGACAGATATAGATATATACCCACTCCCTGCACGCTGTATATACACTCACTATAGACAGATATAGATATATACTGTAACGGAACCCATCACTGTTTTTCCCTGTTTTATGATTATTATGGTTAAAATATGATCCTACTATATGTATGTTGGTTGATGCTCTGCAGAATATTGTCCCAGAATTTGCAGCTACTTGGCATGGGAGATAATCCTGTTACAGAGACTCCGCATAAAATAAAGGAAGTCTATTGTATACAGTGTTTTCATTCTCAGATAAGAACAAAGAAGTGTAATTGAATCAATGTCTGATTGTATCAAAGTTGCCAGGGAGCCTCGGGGAGGTTCTCTTTATGTGTATTGTGCGGCCAAATATGGGCATGTGTATTGCCTGTGGGAAGAGATGGGTATAAATATTTCTGCAGAACAAAATAAAGTCAGTATTCATTTGACTTCCAAATTGTGTGTCGTCCAATATGGGAGGTCGGGAATGGTGAAACTGTAGTGCCTCTTGAGTATTTTACCGTATACCAGCGGAGATATTGGACTGCGTGTTCCAGCTCCGTTACATTTGGTGGCAAGTGGCGGAATTGTTCCCACGGTCAGAAGGACAGCTACAGGAGACACCATTCCGTGGAGTACAAATTGAGGGCAACGCTAGTACCTGAACAGCGCCCCTGGCTACAGCAGGATGGAACCGGCTAGTTTTCGGACAGCGTTCCATCATGAGGAGGAGGAGGCGGCCGCGGACTACAGGGATTCAGACAGAAAGGAACTCATGGTTACAGTAGCTCTTATTACCCCACAGACTGAGTTTGGAAGAGAACTCCAAAGCAGACTGGCCTTTTTCCCAGGTACGCTTCCCATAAAAACCTTGGAATGGTTAATGACAGATGTCCACAAATTCATAATGGAAAAGCAGCGGGCACGGGAGCGGTCCATCTTGGGAGCTGCTAACCCACCTCCCACCATTAATCCCCCCCCAGCACTGCGTCCGGGTGGTGGGAACTATCAAACCCCTCCACGGTACATCAGGTGCCACACGTGTAACCAGCAGGGCCACATGCAGAGAGACTGTCCCAGAAACAGAAACCGCTCCACGTGGAATACTCCAACTAATTCCCCTAACCAGCGACAGTGTGTATCACAGGGGGCCGAAGGTGTCGTCCTTCCCCCCCAGCGGCAGTGTGAACCACAGGGAGCTGAAGGTGTCGTCCTTCCTCCCCAGCGGCAGTGTGTTCCCCAGGGAGCTGAAGGTGCCGTCCTTCCTCCCCAGCGGCAGTGTATACCCCAGGGAGCAGAAGGTGCCGTCCTTCCTCCCCAGCGGCAGTGTGTACCCCAGGGAGCAGAAGGTGCCGTCCTTCCTCCCCAGCGGCAGTGTGTACCCCAGGGAGCAGAAGGTGCCGTCCTTCCTCCCCAGCGGCAGTGTGTACCCCAGGGAGCTGAAGGTGTCGTCCTTCCTCCCCAGCGGCAGTGTGTACCCGAGGGAGCAGAAGGGGCCGTCCTTCCTCCCCAGCGGCAGTGTGAACCCCAGGGGGCGGAAGGTGTCGTCCTTCCCCCCCAGCGGCAGTGTGAACCCCAGGGGGCAGAAGGGGTCGTCCTTACCCCCCAGCGGCCGTGTGAACCCCAGGGGGCAGAAGGTGTCGTCCTTCCTCCCCAGCGGCAGTGTGAACCCCAGGGGGCAGAAGGTGTCGTCCTTCCCACCCAGCGGCAGTGTGAACCCCAGGGAGCTGAAGATGTCGCCCTCTCCCCCCAGCGACAGCTTACCCTAACAAGGGGAGACACCAATCCCCCAGACGGCGCAGATGGGACCAGGGTCTCTGTGCCTGACCTACCGGGATGCTGGACAGCCTGTCCAGATCCCCAACTACTCTCACTGGGACAACCGGAGGAGGGGGTAAGTACAAATTCCCCTTCCCAGCTAACTCCTAATGTGGCCCCAGGGTTAAAAGAGGAAATGTTAACCCCCACTGACCCCCACCTTTCCCTGGCTACTGAGCCGGAATATGTCCCAAGTACCCCAGCAGAAGAGCTGACAGCGGGGCAGAGTGCAGTCGGCCTCTGCCCTCCCTTTGTCCCTTGTACAGAGCAGGATGTCCTGCAGGTTATACCAGCGGAAGAGCTGGCATCAGGGCAGAGTGCCGCTGGCCTCTGCCCCTCAAGTCCCCTCAGCGTGTTGCCCCATCACCCCAGCGAAATATCCAGGTGCCTGGTTAGACTTCCCTCCAAAGGGGAGATGTGTGACGAAGTGCCCTTCACCACTTTGGCTTGGAGAGGACTGTTTGCCAGCCTTCTGCCCTGCGACTATGGCCCTGGTACATATTGCCCTTTGGAACCAGTGTTCGGCCATACCAGAGTGTATGTCACTCATTCTGGCCCTTTACATACAGGGGGGTCATTCTGTACTTGCCCTGTGGAAGCGGTGATACCACAGATAGCTATGCCATGGAGCCCATTCATATAATGAAAGACTATGGGAAAGACTTTAGCTACATGGCAATTGAATTGTGTGAAGAGGATCTGAGCGCTATTCGGTAGTTTTGTGCGCTCAGATCCCAGCTATCTGGGGATATGGGAAATGTGAGTAAATGTGAATTGCAGTAATGCTGATGGGTTGTCAAACTAGAGAATTGACCAACAAATACTTTTGTCCGGACATCCCCAGGCCGATCCTTTGGGATCAGACCGTGTATGCCGGCTTATGGTCACGGGGGAGGTGTGTAACGGAACCCATCACTGTTTTACCCTGTTTTTGATTATTATGGTTAAAATATGATCATACTATTATACTGCATGTATGTTGGTTTATGCTCTGCAGGATATTGTACCAGACATTTGCAGCTACTTAGCATGGGAGATAATCCTGTTACAGAGACTCCGCATAAGATAAAGGAAGTCTATTGTATACAGTGTTTTCATTCTCAGATAAGAACAAAGAAGTGTAATTGAATCAATGTCTGATTGTATCAAAGTTGCCAGGGAGCCTCGGGGAGGTGTGACCCACCTATTGTTCTCTTTATGTGTATTGTGCGGCCAAATATGGGCATGTGTATTGCCTGTGGGAAGAGATGGGTATAAATATTTCTGCAGAACAAAATAAAGTCAGTATTCATTTGACTCCCAAATTGTGTGTCGTCCAATATGGGAGGTCGGGAATGGTGAAACTGTAGTGCCTCTTGGTTATTTTACCGTATACCAGCGGAGATATTGGACTGCGTGTTCCAGCTCCGTTACATATACCCACTCCCTGCACCCTGTATATACACTCACTATAGACACATATAGATATATACCCACTCCCTGCATGCTGAATATACACTCACTATAGACAGATATAGATATATACCCACTCCCTGCACGCTGTATATACTCACTATAGACAGATATAGATATATACCCACTCCCTGCACGCTGTATATACGCTTACTATAGACAGATATAGATACATACCCACTCCCTGCACGCTGTATATACACTCACTATAGACAGATATAGATATATACCCACTCCAGGCACACTGTATATACACTCACTATAGACATATATAGATATATACCCACTCCCTGCACGCTGTATATACACTCACTATAGAAAGATATAGATATATACCCACTCACTGCACACTGTATATACACTTACTAAAGACAGATATAGATATATACCCACTCCCTGCACACTGTATATACACTCACTATAGACAGATATAGATATATACCCACTCCCTGCACACTAAAGACAGATATAGATATATACCCACTCCCTGCACACTGTATATACACTCACTATAGACAGATATAGATATATACCCACTCCCTGCACACTGTATATACACTCACTATAGACAGATATAGATATACACCCACTCCCTGCACACTGTATATACACTCACTACAGACAGATATAGATATATATACCCACTCCCTGCACACTGTATATACACTCACTATAGACAGATATAGATATATACCCACTCCCTGCACACTGTATATACACTCACTATAGACAGATATAGATATATACCCACTCCCTGCACACTGTATATACACTCACTATAGACACATATAGATATATATACCCACTCCCTGCACACTGAATATACATTCACTATATTTATAGACACATATAGATATATATACCCACTCCCTGCACACTGAATATACACTCACTACAGACATATATAGATATATACCCACTCCCTGCACACTGAATATACACTCACTATAGACAGATATAGATATATTCCCACTCCCTGCACACTGAATATACACTCACTATAGACAGATATAGATATATACCCACTCCCTGCACACTGAATATACACTCACTATAGACAGATATAGATATATACCCACTCCCTGCACACTGTATATACACTCACTATAGACAGATATAGATATATACCCACTCCCTGCACACTGTATATACACTCACTATAGACAGATATAGATATATACCCACTCCCTGCACGCTGTATATACACTCACTATAGACAGATATAGATATATACCCACTCCCTGCACACTGAATATAAACTCACTATAGACAGATATAGATATATACCCACTCCCTGCACACTGTATATACACTCACTATAGACAGATATAGATATATACCCACTCCCTGCACGCTGTATATACACTCACTATAGACAGATATAGATATATACACACTGCCTGCACACTGTATATAGACTCACTATAGACACATATAGATATATACCCACTCCCTGCACACTGTATATACACTCACTATAGACAGATATAGATATATACCCACTCCCTGCACACTGTATATACACTCACTACAGACAGATATATATACCCACTCCCTGCACACTGTATATACACTTACTATAGACAGATATAGATATATATACCCACTCCCTGCTCACTGTATATACACTCACTATAGACAGATATAGATATATACCCGCTCCCTGCACACTGTATATACACTCACTATAGACAGATATAGATATATACCACTCCCTGCACACTGTATATACACTCACTATAGACAGATATAGATATATACCACTCCCTGCACACTGTATATACACTTACTATAGAGAGATATAGATATATACCCACTCCCTGCACACTGAATATACACTCACTATAGACAGATATAGATATATACCCACTCCCTGCACACTGTATATACACTCACTATAGACAGATATAGATATATACCCACTCCCTGCACACTGAATATACACTCACTATAGACAAATATAGATATATACCCACTCCCTGCACACTGTATATACACTCACTATAGACAGATACAGATATATACCCACTCCCTGCACACTGTATATACACTCACTATAGACAGATATAGATATATACCCACTCCCTGCACACTGTATATACACTCACTATAGACAGATATAGATGTAACGGAGCTGGAACACGCAGTCCAAATTCTCCGCTGGTATACGATAAAATACCCACGAGGCACTACAGTTTCACCATCCCCGACCTCCCATATTGGACGACACACAATTTGGGAGTCAAATGAATACTCACTTTATTTTGTTATTGCAGAACTATATATACATCTCTTTGGCCACAGGCAATACACATGCCCATATTTGGCTACACACAATACACACAAAGAGAACAATAGGGGGGTCACACCTCCCTGGCAACTTTGATACAATCAGACACTGATTCAATTACACCTCTTTGTTCTTATCAGAGAATTAAAACACTTTGGAAAATGCAAGGATCCTTTACAACTTTCTTATCTCTTGAATCTCTGTAATAGGATTATCTATTAGCCTAGGTCTGCAAAAGTCTGGCTAATATTCTGCAGAGCATCAACCAGCATACATATTGTAGGATCATATTTTAACCAAGAATAATCATAAAACAGGGTAAAACAGTGATGGGTTCCGCTACAATAGATATATACCCACTCCCTGCACACTGTATATACACTCACCATAGACAGATATAGATATATACCCGCTCCCTGCACACTGTATATACACTCACTATAGACAGATATAGATATTGTAACGGAGCTGGAACACGTAGTCCAAAATCTCCGCTGGTATACGGTAAAATATCCAAGAGGCACTACAGTCTCACCATCCCCGACCTCCCATATCTGACGACACACAATTTGGGAGTCAAATGAATACTGACTTTATTTTGTTATTGCAGAAATATATATACATCTCTTTGGCCACAGGCAATACACATACCCATATTTGGCCACACACAATACACATAAAGAGAACAATAGGGGGGGTCACACCTCCCTGGCAACTTTGATACAATCAGACTGTAACGGAGCAGGAACACGCAGTCCAAAATCTCCGCTGGTATACGATAAAATACCCAAGAGGCACTACAGTCTCACCATCCCCGACCTCCCATATTGGACGACATACAATTTGGGAGTCAAATGAATACTGACTTTATTTTGTTATTGCAGAAATATTTATACATCTCTTTGGCCACAGGTAATACCCATGCCCATATTTGGCCACTAACAATACACATAAAGAGAACAATAGGGGGGTCACACCTCCCTGGCAACTTTGATACAATCAGACATTGATTCAATTACACTTCTTTGTTCTTATCAGAGAATGAAAACACTTTGGAAAATGCAAGGATCCTTTACAACTTTCTTATCTCTTGAATCTCTGTAACAGGATTATCTATTAGCCTAGGTCTGCAAAAGTCTGGCTAATATTCTGAGCCAATATATTCTGTAGAACATAAAACAACATATCTACAGTACAGCAATGTGATCATATTTTAACCAAGAATTAAATAATCATAAAACAGGGTAAAACAGTGATGGGTTCCGTTACAGATATATACCCACTCCCTGTCCACTGTATATACACTCACTATAGACAGATATAGATATATACCCACTCCCTGCACACTGTATATACACTAACTATAGACACATATAGATATATACCCGCTCCCTGCACACTGTATATACACTCACTATAGACAGATATAGATATATACCCACTCCCTGCACACTGCATATACACTCACAATAGACAGATATAGATATATACCCACTCCCTGCACACTGTATATACACACACGCTATAGACAGATATAGATATATACCCACTCCCTGCACACTGTATATACACTCACTATAGACAGATATAGATACATACCCACTCCCTGCACACTGTATATACACTCACTATAGACAGATATAGATATATACTCACTCCCTGCACACTGTATATACACTCACTATAGACAGATATAGATATATACCCACTCCCTGCACACTGTATATGCACTCACTATAGACAGATATAGATATATACCCACTCCCTGCACACTGTATATACACTCACTATAGACAGATATAGATATATACCCACTCCCTGCACACTGTATATACACTCACTATAGACAGATTTAGATATATACCACTCCCTGCACACTGTATATACACTCACTATAGACAGATATAGATATATACCCGCTCCCTGCACACTGTATATACACTCACTATAGACAGATATAGATATATACCCGCTCCCTGCACGCTGTATATACACTCACTATAGACAGATATAGATATATACACACTCCCTGCACACTGTATATACACTCACTATAGACAGATATAGATATATACCCACTCCCTGCACACTGTATATACACTCACTATAGACAGATATAGATATATACCCACTCCCTGCACACTGTATATACACTCACTATAGACAGATATAGATATATACCCACTCCCTGCACACTGTATATACACGCACTATAGACAGATATAGATATATACCCGCTCCCTGCACACTGTATATACACTCACTATAGACAAATATAGATATATACCCACTCCCTGCACACTGTATATACACTCACTATAGACAGATACAGATATATACCCACTCCCTGCACACTGTATATACACTCACTATAGACAGATATAGATATATACCCACTCCCTGCACACTGTATGTAGCGGAACCCATCACTGTTTTACCCTGTTTTATGATTATTCTTGGTTAAAATATGATCCTAATATATGTATGTTGGTTGATGCTCTGCAGAATATTGTCCCAAACATTTACAGCTACTTGGCATGGGAGATAATCTCGTTACAGCGACTCCGCATAAGATAATGAAAACACTATACAATAGACTTCCTTTCTCAGATAAGAACAAAGAAGTGTAATTGAATCAATGTCTGATTGTATCAAAGTTGCCAGGGAGGTGTGACCCACCTATTGTTCTCTTTATGGGTATTGTGCAGCCAAATATGGGGGATGTGGATTGCCTGTGGGAAGAGATGTATAAATATTTCTGCAATAACAAAATAAAGTCAGTATTCATTTGACTCCCAAATTGTGTGTCGTCCAATATGGGAGGTCGAGGATGGTGAAACTGTAGTGTCTCGTGGGTATTTTATCGTATACCAGCGGAGATTTTGGACTGCGTGTTCCTGCTCCGTTACATTTGTTGGCAAGTGGTGGAATTGTTCCCACGGTCAGAAGGACAGCTACAGGAGACACCATTCCGTGGAGTACAAATTGAGGGCAACGCTAGTATCCGTACAGCGCCCCTGGCTACAGCAGGATGGAACCGGCTAGTTTTTGGACAGCGTTCCATGATGAGGATGAGAAGGAGGCCGCAGACTACAGGGAGACAGACAGAATGGAACTCTGGTATGATGCCCTGCAAGATGCCCAATGGCGGCGAGGTGAGAGTCTCCCCAGTGATGAGCAGCGGCTACAGAAGCGTGTGGCGATGCGGATGTATCTATTGGGAGAGCAGCCCCTGGATGAGTGGGTGACAAGACTAGAGACCCTGGTACGGCGAGAGATCTGGCTAGACAACGCATACCAGGCCCTCTGGTGGCATACCATTCGACTTACCCCCTGGACGGCTGAACACGACTTACCGGAGGGGGATGATTATGATGGCCCGGGTTTATTATGGGATGCCTTGGAGGACGACATTGATCTTGGCAGCACGGAGGGGTCTAGGTTTTGGGACATCTACGACTACCGGATGGGCATGTATGTCTGGGATGACGAAGGCGAGGTGAGCAAAGACATGACCCACCTGGTAACGAGAGAGTGGGAGCTGGAGCAGGACTACCAACACCTGCTCAGCTTCGTGCAGCCCCAACCTACTCGACAAGCAGAACCAGACTTCATTGACTGGTCCTGGGATGACCTCCAGATGGCAGGTAGAGATGGGACCGAGGTCTCTCTACCGGCCCTCCAGGGGGCAGAAGGTGTCGTCCTTTCCCCCCAGCGGCAGTGTGAACCCCAGGGGGCAGAAGGTGTCGTCCTTCCCCCTCAGCGGCAGTGTGAACCCCAGGGGGCAGAAGGTGCCGTCCTTTCCCCCCAGCGGCAGTGTGAACCCCAGGGGGCAGAAGGTGTCGTCCTTCCCCCTCAGCGGCAGTGTGAACCCCAGGGGGCAGAAGGTGTCGTCCTTTCCCCCCAGCGGCAGTGTGAACCCCAGGGGGCAGAAGGTGTCGTCCTTTCCCCCCAGCGGCAGTGTGAACCCCAGGGGGCAGAAGGTGTCGTCCTTCCCCCCCAGCGGCAGTGTGAACCCCAGGGGGCAGAAGGTGTCGTCCTTTCCCCCCAGCGGCAGTGTGTACCCCAGGGAGCAGAAGGTGTCGACCTTCCTCCACAGCGTCAGTGGGTACTCCAGGGGGCCAAAGGTGTCGTCCTTCCCCCCCAGTGGCAGTGTGAAACACAGGGGGCAGAAGGTGTCATCCTTCCCCCCCAGCGACAGTTTACCCTAACCAGGGGAGACACCAATCTCCCAGACGGCGCAGATGGGACCGTGGTCTCTGCGCCCACAGCTTGTCCAGATCCCCAACTACCGTCACTGGGACAACCGGAGGAGGGGGTAAGTACAAACTCCCCTCCCCAGCTAACTTCTAATGTGGCCCCAGGGTTAACAGAGGAAATGTTAACCCCCACTGACCCCCACGTTTCCCTGGCTATTGAGCCGCAATATGTCCCAAGTACCCCAGCGGAAGAGCTGACAGCGGGGCAGAGTGCAGTCGGCCTCTGCCCTCCCTTTGTCCCTGGTACAGAGCAGGAGGTCCTGCAGGTTATACCAGCAGAAGAGCTGGCATCAGGGCAGAGTGCCGCGGGCCTCTGCCCCTCAAGTCCCCTCAGCGTGTTGCACCATCACCCCAGCAAAATATCCAGGTGCCTGGTTAGACTTCCCCCCAAAGGAGAGATGTGTGACGAAGTGCCCTTCGCCACCTTGGCTTGGAGAGGACTGTTTGCCAGCCTCCTGCCCTGCGACTATGGCCCTTGTACATATTGCCCTTTGGAACCATTGTTCGGCCATACCAGAGTGTAAGTCACTCATTCTGGCCCTTTACATACAGGGGGGGCATTCTGTACTTGCCCTGTGTGAACCATGATACCCCAGATAGCTATGCCATGGAGCCCATTCATATGATGAAAGACTATGGGAAAGACTTTAGCTACTTGGCAATTGAACTGTGTGAAGAGGATCTGAGCGCTATTCGGTGGTTTTGTGCGCGCAGATCCCAGCTATCTGGGGATATGGGAAATGTGAATTGCAGTTATGCTGATGGGTTGTCAAACTAGAGAATTGACCAACAAATACTTTTGTCCGGACATCCCCAGGCCGATCCGTTGGGATCAGACCGTGTATGCCGGCTTATGGTCACGGGGGAGGTGTGTAGCGGAACCCATCACTGTTTTACCCTGTTTTATGATTATTCTTGGTTAAAATATGATCCTAATATATGTATGTTGGTTGATGCTCTGCAGAATATTGTCCCAAACATTTACAGCTACTTGGCATGGGAGATAATCTCGTTACAGCGACTCCGCATAAGATAATGAAAACACTATACAATAGACTTCCTTTCTCAGATAAGAACAAAGAAGTGTAATTGAATCAATGTCTGATTGTATCAAAGTTGCCAGGGAGGTGTGACCCACCTATTGTTCTCTTTATGGGTATTGTGCAGCCAAATATGGGGGATGTGGATTGCCTGTGGGAAGAGATGTATAAATATTTCTGCAATAACAAAATAAAGTCAGTATTCATTTGACTCCCAAATTGTGTGTCGTCCAATATGGGAGGTCGAGGATGGTGAAACTGTAGTGTCTCGTGGGTATTTTATCGTATACCAGCGGAGATTTTGGACTGCGGGTCCCAGCTCCGTTACACTGTATATACACTCACTATAGACAGATATAGCTATATACCCACTCCCTGCACACTGTATATACACTCACCATAGACAGATATAGATATATACCCGCTCCCTGCACACTGTATATACACTCACTATAGACAGATATAGATATTGTAACGGAGCTGGAACACATAGTCCAAAATCTCCGCTGGTATACGGTAAAATATCCAAGAGGCACTACAGTCTCACCATCCCCGACCTCCCATATTGGACGACACACAATTTGGGAGTCAAATGAATACTGACTTTATTTTGTTATTGCAGAAATATATATACATCTCTTTGGCCACAGGCAATACACATACCCATATTTGGCCACACACAATACACATAAAGAGAACAATAGGGGGGGTCACACCTCCCTGGCAACTTTGATACAATCAGACTGTAACGGAGCAGGAACACGCAGTCCAAAATCTCCGCTGGTATACGATAAAATACCCAAGAGGCACTACAGTTTCACCATCCCCGACCTCCCATATTGGACGACACACAATTTGGGAGTCAAATGAATACTGACTTTATTTTGTTATTGCAGAAATATTTATACATCTCTTTGGCCACAGGTAATACCCATGCCCATATTTGGCCACACACAATACACATAAAGAGAACAATAGGGGGGTCACACCTCCCTGGCAACTTTGATACAATCAGACATTGATTCAATTACACTTCTTTGTTCTTATCAGAGAATGAAAACACTTTGGAAAATGCAAGGATCCTTTACAACTTTCTTATCTCTTGAATCTCTGTAACAGGATTATCTATTAGCCTAGGTCTGCAAAAGTCTGGCTAATATTCTGAGCCAATATATTCTGTAGAACATAAAACAACATATCTACAGTACAGCAATGTGATCATATTTTAACCAAGAATTAAATAATCATAAAACAGGGTAAAACAGTGATGGGTTCCGTTACAGATATATACCCACTCCCTGTCCACTGTATATACACTCACTATAGACAGATATAGATATATACCCACTCCCTGCACACTGTATATACACTAACTATAGACAGATATAGATATATACCCACTCCCTGCACACTGTATATACACTCACTATAGACAGATATAGATATATACCCACTCCCTGCACACTGCATATACACTCACAATAGACAGATATAGATATATACCCACTCCCTGCACACTGTATATACACACACGCTATAGACAGATATAGATATATACCCACTCCCTGCACACTGTATATACACTCACTATAGACAGATATAGATACATACCCACTCCCTGCACACTGTATATACACTCACTATAGACAGATATAGATATATACTCACTCCCTGCACACTGTATATACACTCACTATAGACAGATATAGATATATACTCACTCCCTGCACACTGTATATACACTCACTATAGACAGATATAGATATATACCCACTCCCTGCACACTGTATATGCACTCACTATAGACAGATATAGATATATACCCACTCCCTGCACACTGTATATACACTCACTATAGACAGATTTAGATATATACCACTCCC
This sequence comes from Discoglossus pictus, assembly GCA_027410445.1. Taxonomy (NCBI): domain Eukaryota; kingdom Metazoa; phylum Chordata; class Amphibia; order Anura; family Alytidae; genus Discoglossus; species Discoglossus pictus. Next base: position 443,217,746 of record CM050166.1, on the reverse strand, counting down.
TGCACACTGTATATACACTCACTATAGACAGATATAGATATATACCCGCTCCCTGCACACTGTATATACACTCACTATAGACAGATATAGATATATACCCACTCCCTGCACACTGTATATACACTCACTATAGACAGATTTAGATATATACCACTCCCTGCACACTGTATATACACTCACTATAGACAGATATAGATATATACCCGCTCCCTGCACACGGTATATACACTCACTATAGACAGATATAGATATATACCCACTCCCTGCACACTGTATATACACTCACTATAGACAGATATAGATATATACCCACTCCCTGCACACTGTATATACACTCACTATAGACAGATATAGATATATACCCACTCCCTGCACACTGTATATACACTCACTATAGACAGATATAGATATATACCCGCTCCCTGCACGCTGTATATACACTCACTATAGACAGATATAGATATATACCCACTCCCTGCACACTGTATATACACTCACTATAGACAGATATAGATATATACCCACTCCATGCACACTGTATATACACTCACTATAGACAGATATAGATATATACCACTCCCTGCACACTGTATATACACTCACTATAGATAGATATATATATATACCCACTCCCTGCACACTGTATATATACTCACTATAGACAGATATAGATATATACCACTCCCTGCACACTGTATATACACTCACTATAGACAGATATAGATATATACCCACTCCCTGCACACTGTATATACACACACTATAGACAGATATAGATATATACCCACTCCCTGCACACTGTATATACACTCACTACAGACAGATATAGATATATACCCACTCCCTGTACTCTCTCTCTCTCTCTATACAGTCACTCCCATCACTAACATTATTATATCACCATAAATTATCTGCTGATCATTAATTATAATATTAATAACTTTATGTATCACTTTGTTGAAGACTCAGACTCACCACAATCAGCTACCGGCCGCCATCTTGTTTAGAAGAACAAGAAAATATGAACATTGCAGAAACTACAAGTCCCAGAAACTCCTTCAGTAGCCAATCAGCATAGTAACGGGGCGTGTCACTGGTTATTGTCTGGTTTCCATGGTGACCGTGATGTTTATCGCCATGTCTCACTCTCCTCATCTACAACTGGAGCAAAGAGACTGATGTCACTGCCAGACGATTATTTCATTGGTCAAGACATTTATATGTTATTGTTATCATGTTTTATGTGTATTGTCCACTATGTATATTTAATTTTATATATATATATACTGCTAGTCCCCATATCTGTATATACACTGCTAGTCCCCATATCTGTATATATACACTGCTAGTCCCCATATCTGTATATATACACCGCTAGTCCTCATATCTGTATATATACACTGCTAGTCCCCATATCTGTATATACACTGCTAGTCCCCATATCTGTATATATACACTGCTAGTCCCCATATCTGTATATACACTGCTAGTCCCCATATCTGTATATACACTGCTAGTCCCCATATCTGTATATATACACCGCTAGTCCTCATATCTGTATATATACACTGCTAGTCCCCATATCTGTATATATACACTGCTAGTCCTCATATCTGTATATATACACTGCTAGTCCCCATATCTGTATATATACACTGCTAGTCCCCATATCTGTATATATACACTGCTAGTCCTCATATCTGTATATATACACTGCTAGTCCTCATATCTGTATATACACTGCTAGTCCTCATATCTGTATATATACACTGCTAGTCCTCATATCTGTATATATACACTGCTAGTCCTCATATCTGTATATATACACTGCTAGTCCCCATATCTGTATATACACTGCTAGTCCCCATATCTGTATATATACACCGCTAGTCCTCATATCTGTATATATACACTGCTAGTCCCCATATCTGTATATATACACTGCTAGTCCTCATATCTGTATATATACACTGCTAGTCCCCATATCTGTATATATACACTGCTAGTCCCCATATCTGTATATATACACTGCTAGTCCTCATATCTGTATATATACACTGCTAGTCCTCATATCTGTATATACACTGCTAGTCCTCATATCTGTATATATACACTGCTAGTCCTCATATCTGTATATATACACTGCTAGTCCTCATATCTGTATATATACTGCTAGTCCTCATATCTGTATATACACTGCTAGTCCCCATATCTGTATATATACACTGCTAGTCCTCATATCTGTATATATACACTGCTAGTCCTCCTATCTGTATATATACACTGCTAGTCCCCATATCTGTATATATACACTGCTAGTCCTCATATCTGTATATATACACTGCTAGTCCCTCATATCTGTATATATACACTGCTAGTCCCCATATCTGTATATATACACTGCTAGTCCCCATATCTGTATATATACACTGCTAGTCCTCATATCTGTATATATACTGCTAGTCCCCATATCTGTATATATACACTGCTAGTCCTCATATCTGTATATATACACTGCTAGTCCTCATATCTGTATATATACACTGCTAGTCCCCATATCTGTATATATACACTGCTAGTCCTCATATCTGTATATATACACTGCTAGTCCCCATATCTGTATATACACTGCTAGTCCCCATATCTGTATATACACTGCTAGTCCTCATATCTGTATATACACTGCTAGTCCTCATATCTGTATATATACACCGCTAGTCCCCATATCTGTATATACACTGCTAGTCCTCATATCTGTATATATACACTGCTAGTCCTCATATCTGTATATATACACTGCTAGTCCCCATATCTGTATATACACTGCTAGTCCTCATATCTGTATATATACACTGCTAGTCCCCATATCTGTATATATACACTGCTAGTCCCCATATCTGTATATATACACTGCTAGTCCTCATATCTGTATATATACACTGCTAGTCCCCATATCTGTATATACACTGCTAGTCCCCATATCTGTATATATACACTGCTAGTCCTCATATCTGTATATATACACTGCTAGTCCCCATATCTGTATATATACACTGCTAGTCCTCATATCTGTATATATACACTGCTAGTCCTCATATCTGTATATACACTGCTAGTCCCCATATCTGTATATATACACTGCTAGTCCTCATATCTGTATATATACACTGCTAGTCCTCATATCTGTATATATACACTGCTAGTCCTCATATCTGTATATACACTGCTAGTCCTCATATCTGTATATACACTGCTAGTCCTCATATCTGTATATATACACTGCTAGTCCCCATATCTGTATATACACTGCTAGTCCCCATATCTGTATATATACACTGCTAGTCCTCATATCTGTATATATACACTGCTAGTCCTCATATCTGTATATACACTGCTAGTCCCCATATCTGTATATATACACTGCTAGTCCTCATATCTGTATATATACACTGCTAGTCCCCATATCTGTATATATACACTGCTAGTCTTCATATCTGTATATATACACTGCTAGTCCCCATATCTGTATATATACACCGCTAGTCCCCATATCTGTATATATACACTGCTAGTCCTCATATCTGTATATATACACTGCTAGTCCTCATATCTGTACATATACACTGCTAGTCCTCATATCTGTATATATACACTGCTAGTCCTCATATCTGTATATACACTGCTAGTCCTCATATCTGTATATATACACTGCTAGTCTTCATATCTGTATATATACACTGCTAGTCCTCATATCTGTATATATACACTGCTAGTCCCCATATCTGTATATATACACTGCTAGTCCCCATATCTGTATATATACACTGCTAGTCCCTTATATCTGTATATATACACTGCTAGTCCCCATATCTGTATATACACCGCTAGTCCCCATATCTGTATATATACACTGCTAGTCCCCATATCTGTATATATACACTGCTAGTCCTCATATCTGTATATATACACTGCTAGTCCTCATATCTGTATATATACACTGCTAGTCCCCATATCTGTATATATACACTGCTAGTCCCCATATCAGTATATATACACTGCTAGTCCCCATATCTGTATATATACACTGCTAGTCCCCATATCTGTATATATACACTGCTAGTCCTCATATCTGTATAATACACTGCTAGTCCCCATATCTGTATATATACACTGCTAGTCCTCATATCTGTATATATACACTGCTAGTCCCCATATCTGTATATATACACTGCTAGTCCTCATATCTGTATATATACACTGCCAGTCCTCATATCTGTATATATACACTGCTAGTCCCCATATCTGTATATATACACTGCTAGTCCCCATATCTGTATATATACACTGCTAGTCCCCATATCTGTATATATACACTGCTAGTCCCCATATCTGTATATATACACTGCTAGTCCTCATATCTGTATATAAACAGCTAGTCCTCATATCTGTATATATACACTGCTAGTCCTCATATCTGTATATATACACTGCTAGTCCTCATATCTGTATATATACACTGCTAGTCCTCATATCTGTATATATACACTGCTAGTCCTCATATCTGTATATATACACCGCTAGTCCCCATATCTGTATATATACACCGCTAGTCCCCATATCTGTATATATACACCGCTAGTCCTCATATCTGTATATATACACCGCTAGTCCCCATATCTGTATATATACACCGCTAGTCCTCATATCTGTATATATACACTGCTAGTCCTCATATCTGTATATATACACCGCTAGTCCTCATATCTGTATATATACACCGCTAGTCCTCATATCTGTATATATACACCGCTAGTCCTCATATCTGTATATACACCGCTAGTCCTCATATCTGTATATATACACCGCTAGTCCTCATATCTGTATATATACACTGCTAGTCCTCATATCTGTATATACACTGCTAGTCCTCATATCTGTATATATACACTGCTAGTCCTCATATCTGTATATATACTGCTAGTCCCCATATCTGTATATATACACTGCTAGTCCTCATATCTGTATATATACACTCCTAGTCCCCATATCTGTATATATACACTGCTAGTCCTCATATCTGTATATACACTGCTAGTCCCCATATCTGTATATATACACTGCTAGTCCTCATATCTGTATATACACTGCTAGTCCTCATATCTGTATATACACTGCTAGTCCCCATATCTGTATATATACACTGCTAGTCCCCATATCTGTATATATACACTGCTAGTCCCCATATCTGTATATATACACTGCTAGTCCCCATATCTGTATATACACTGCTAGTCCCCATATCAGTATATATACACTGCTAGTCCCCATATCTGTATATATACACTGCTAGTCCCCATATCTGTATATACACTGCTAGTCCTCATATCTGTATATATACACTGCTAGTCCTCATATCTGTATATATACACTGCTAGTCCCCATATCTGTATATACACTGCTAGTCCTCATATCTGTATATATACACTGCTAGTCCTCATATCTGTATATATACACTGCTAGTCCTCATATCTGTATATACACACTGCTAGTCCTCATATCTGTATATATACACTGCTAGTCCCCATATCTGTATATACACTGCTAGTCCCCATTTCTGTATATACACTGCTAGTCCTCATATCTGTATATATACACTGCTAGTCCCCATATCTGTATATATACACTGCTAGTCCCCATTTCTGTATATACACTGCTAGTCCTCATATCTGTATATATACACTGCTAGTCCCCATATCTGTATATATACACCGCTAGTCCCCATATCTGTATATACACTGCTAGTCCCCATATCTGTATATATACACTGCTAGTCCCCATATCTGTATTTATACATGCTAGTCCCACATATCTGATATATACTGCTAGTCCCATATCTGTATATATATCACTGCTAGTCCTCTTATCTGTATATATACACTGCTAGTCCATATCTGTATATATACACCGCTAGTCCAACATTCTGTATATATACACGCTAGTCCTCATATCTGTATAATACAATGCTAGTCCTCATATCTGTATATTACACTGCTAGTCCCTCATATTCTGTATATATACACTGCTAGTCCTCATATCTGTATTTAATCACTGCTAGTCCTCATTTTGTAATATACACTGCTAGTCCTCATATCTGTATATACACTGCTAGTCCCTATATCTGTATATATACACTGCTAGTCCCCATATCTGTATATATACACTGCTAGTCCCCATATCTGTATAATACACTGCTAGTCCCTCATATCTGTATATATACACTGCTAGTCCTCATATCTGTATATATACACTGCTAGTCCCCATATCTGTATATATACACTGCTAGTCCTCATATCTGTATATACACTGCTAGTCCTCATATCTGTATATACACTGCTAGTCCTCATATCTGTATAGATACACTGCTAGTCCGCCATATCTGTATACACTGCTATTCCCCATATCTGTATATATACACTGCTAGTCATCATATCTGTATATATACACTGCCTAGTCTCATATCTGTATTATACACTGCTAGTCCCATATCTGCATATATACGACTGCTAGTCCCCATATCTGTATATCATACACCTGCTAGTCCTCTCATATCTGTATATATACACTGCTAGTCCCTCATATCTGTATATACACTGCTAGTCCTCATATCTGTAGTATATAACTGCTAGTCATCATATCTGTATATAGCACTGCTAGTCCTCATATCTGTATATATACACTGCTAGTCCTCATATCTGTATATATACACTGCTAGTCCTCATATCTGTAATATACAACTGCTAGTCCCATATCTGTATTACACGCTTAGTCCCATATCTGTATATATACACTGCTAGTCCTCATATCTGTATATATACACTGCTAGTCCCTCATATCTGTATATACACTGCTAGTCCTCATATCTGTATATATACACTGCTAGTCCCCATATCTGTATATATACACTGCTAGTCCTCATATCTGTATATACACTGCTAGTCCCCATATCTGTATATATACACTGCTAGTCCCCATATCTGTATATACACTGCTAGTCCTCATATCTGTATATATACACTGCTAGTCCCCATATCTGTATATATACACTGCTAGTCCTCATATCTGTATATATACACTGCTAGTCCCCATATCTGTATATATACACTGCTAGTCCTCATATCTGTATATATACACTGCTAGTCCCCATATCTGTATATACACTGCTAGTCCCCATATCTGTATATATACACCGCTAGTCCCCATATCTGTATATATACACCGCTAGTCCCCATATCTGTATATATACACCGCTAGCCCTCATATCTGTATATATACACCGCTAGTCCCCATATCTGTATATATACACCGCTAGTCCCCATATCTGTATATACACCGCTAGCCCTCATATCTGTATATATACACTGCTAGTCCCCATATCTGTATATACACTGCTAGTCCCCATATCTGTATATATACACCGCTAGTCCCCATATCTGTATATATACACCGCTAGTCCCCATATCTGTATATATACACTGCTAGTCCTCATATCTGTATATATACACTGCTAGTCCCCATATCTGTATATACACTGCTAGTCCCCATATCAGTATATATACACTGCTAGTCCCCATATCTGTATATATACACTGCTAGTCCCCATATCTGTATATACACTGCTAGTCCTCATATCTGTATATATACACTGCTAGTCCTCATATCTGTATATATACACTGCTAGTCCCCATATCTGTATATACACTGCTAGTCCCATATCTGTATATATACACTGCTAGTCCTCATATCTGTATATATACACTGCTAGTCCTCATATCTGTATATACACACTGCTAGTCCTCATATCTGTATATATACACTGCTAGTCCCCATATCTGTATATATACACTGCTAGTCCCCATTTCTGTATATACACTGCTAGTCCTCATATCTGTATATATACACTGCTAGTCCCCATTTCTGTATATACACTGCTAGTCCTCATATCTGTATATATACACTGCTAGTCCCCATATCTGTATATATACACCGCTAGTCCCCATATCTGTATATATACACCGCTAGTCCTCATATCTGTATATATACACTGCTAGTCCTCATATCTGTATATATACACTGCTAGTCCTCATATCTGTATATACACCGCTAGTCCTCATATCTGTATATATACACTGCTAGTCCCCATATCTGTACATATACACTGCTAGTCCTCATATCTGTATATATACACTGCTAGTCCTCATATCTGTATATATACACTGCGTGTCCTCATATCTGTATATATACACTGCTAGTCCTCATATCTGTATATACACTGCTAGTCCTCATATCTGTATATATACACTGCTAGTCCTCATATTTGTATATATACACTGCTAGTCCTCATATCTGTATATATACACTGCTAGTCCTCATATCTGTATATATACACTGCTAGTCCCCATATCTGTATATATACACTGCTAGTCCCCATATCTGTATATATACACTGCTAGTCCCCATATCTGTATATACACACTGCTAGTCCCCATATCTGTATATATACACTGCTAGTCCTCATATCTGTATATATACACTGCTAGTCCTCATATTTGTATATATACACTGCTAGTCCCCATATCTGTATATATACACTGCTAGTCCCCATATCTGTATATATACACTGCTAGTCCCCATATCTGTATATATACACTGCTAGTCCTCATATTTGTATATATACACTGCTAGTCCCCATATCTGTATATATACACTGCTAGTCCCCATATCTGTATATACACTGCTAGTCCCCATATCTGTATATATACACTGCTAGTCCTCATATCTGTATATATACACTGCTAGTCCTCATATCTGAATATATACAATGCTAGTCCTCATATCTGTATATATACACTGCTAGTCCCCATATCTGTTTATATACACTGCTAGTCCCCATATCTGTATATATACACTGCTAGTCCTCATATCTGTATATATACACTGCTAGTCCTCATATCTGTATATACACTGCTAGTCCCCATATCTGTATATATACACTGCTAGTCCCCATATCTGTATATATACACTGCTAGTCCTCATATCTGTATATATACACTGCTAGTCCTCATATCTGTATAAATACACTGCTAGTCCCCATATCTGTATATATACACTGCTAGTCTTCATATCTGTATATATACACTGCTAGTCCCCATATCTGTATATATACACTGCTAGTCCCCATATCTGTATATACACTGCTAGTCCTCATATCTGTATATATACACTGCTAGTCCCCATATCTGTATATATACACTGCTAGTCCCCATATCTGTATATACACTGCTAGTCCCCATATCTGTATATATACACTGCTAGTCCTCATATCTGTATATATACACTGCTAGTCCTCATATCTGTATATATATACACTGCTAGTCCCCACATCTGTATATATACACTGCTAGTCCCCATATCTGTATATATACACTGCTAGTCCTCATATCTGTATATATACACTGCTAGTCCTCATATCTGTATATATACACTGCTAGTCCTCATATCTGTATATATACACTGCTAGTCCTCATATCTGTATATACACTGCTAGTCCTCATATCTGTATATATACACTGCTAGTCTCCTTTATCTGTATATATACACTGCTAGTCCCCATATCTGTATATATACACTGCTAGTCCCCATATCTGTATATATACACTGCTAGTCCCCATATCTGTATATATACACTGCTAGTCCTCATATCTGTATATATACACTGCTAATCCTCATATCTGTATATATACACTGCTAGTCCCCATATCTGTGTATACACTGCTAGTCCCCATATCTGTATATATACACTGCTAGTCCTCATATCTGTATATATACACTGCTAGTCCCCATATGTGTATATATACACTGCTAGTCCTCATATCTGTATATATACACTGCTAGTCCCCATATCTGTATATACACTGCTAGTCCTCATATCTGTATATATACACTGCTAGTCCCCATATCTGTATATATACACTGCTAGTCCTCATATCTGTATATACACTGCTAGTCCCCATATCTGTATATATACACTGCTAGTCTTCATATCTGTATATACACTGCTAGTCCTCATATCTGTATATATACACTGCTAGTCCTCATATCTGTATATATACACTGCTAGTCCTCATATCTGTATATATACACTGCTAGTCCTCATATCTGTATATATACACTGCTAGTCTCCTTTATCTGTATATATACACTGCTAGTCCCCATATCTGTATATATACACTGCTATTCCCCATATCTGTATATATACTGCTAGTCCTCATATCTGTATATATACACTGCTAGTCCTCATATCTGTATATATACACTGCTTGTCCTCATATCTGTATATATACACTGCTAGTCCTCATATCTGTATATACACTGCTATTCCCCATATCTGTATATATACACTGCTAGTCCTCATATCTGTATATACACTGCTATTCCCCATATCTGTATATATACACTGCTAGTCCCCATATCTGTATATATACACTGCTAGTCCCCATATCTGTATATACACTGCTAGTCCTCATATCTGTATATATACACTGCTAGTCCTCATATCTGTATATACACTGCTATTCCCCATATCTGTATATATACACTGCTAGTCCTCATATCTGTATATATACACTGCTAGTCTCCATATCTGTATATATACACTGCTAGTCCCCATATCTGTATATATACACTGCTATTCCCCATATCTGTATACATACACTGCTAGTCCCCATATCTGTATATATACACTGCTAGTCCTCATATCTGTATATATACACTGCTAGTCCCCATATCTGTATATATACACTGCTAGTCCTCATATCTGTATATATACACTGCTAGTCCTCATATCTGTATATATACACTGCTAGTCCCCATATCTGTATATATACACTGCTAGTCCTCATATCTGTATATACACTGCTAGTCCTCATATCTATATATACACTGCTAGTCCTCATATCTGTATATATACACTGCTAGTCCCCATATCTGTATATATACACTGCTAGTCCTCATATCTGTATATATACACTGCTAGTCCCCATATCTGTATATACACTGCTAGTCCCCATATCTGTATATATACACCGCTAGTCCCCATATCTGTATATATACACCGCTAGTCCCCATATCTGTATATATACACCGCTAGCCCTCATATCTGTATATATACACCGCTAGTCCCCATATCTGTATATATACACTGCTAGTCCCCATATCTGTATATACACTGCTAGTCCCCATATCAGTATATACACTGCTAGTCCCCATATCTGTATATATACACTGCTAGTCCCCATATCTGTATATATACACTGCTAGTCCCCATATCTGTATATACACTGCTAGTCCTCATATCTGTATATATACACTGCTAGTCCTCATATCTGTATATATACACTGCTAGTCCCCATATCTGTATATACACTGCTAGTCCTCATATCTGTATATATACACTGCTAGTCCTCATATCTGTATATATACACTGCTAGTCCTCATATCTGTATATACACACTGCTAGTCCTCATATCTGTATATATACACTGCTAGTCCCCATATCTGTATATATACACTGCTAGTCCCCATTTCTGTATATACACTGCTAGTCCTCATATCTGTATATATACACTGCTAGTCCCCATTTCTGTATATACACTGCTAGTCCTCATATCTGTATATATACACTGCTAGTCCCCATATCTGTATATATACACCGCTAGTCCCCATATCTGTATATATACACCGCTAGTCCTCATATCTGTATATATACACTGCTAGTCCTCATATCTGTATATATACACTGCTAGTCCTCATATCTGTATATACACCGCTAGTCCTCATATCTGTATATATACACTGCTAGTCCCCATATCTGTACATATACACTGCTAGTCCTCATATCTGTATATACACTGCTAGTCCTCATATCTGTATATATACACTGCTAGTCCTCATATCTGTATATATACACTGCTAGTCCTCATATTTGTATATACACTGCTAGTCCCCATATCTGTACATATACACTGCTAGTCCTCATATCTGTATATACACTGCTAGTCCTCATATCTGTATATATACACTGCTAGTCCTCATATTTGTATATATACACTGCTAGTCCTCATATCTGTATATATACACTGCTAGTCCTCATATCTGTATATATACACTGCTAGTCCCCATATCTGTATATATACACTGCTAGTCCCCATATCTGTATATATACACTGCTAGTCCCCATATCTGTATATACACACTGCTAGTCCCCATATCTGTATATATACACTGCTAGTCCTCATCTGTATATATACTGCTAGTCCTCATATATGTATATATACACTGCTAGTCCCCATATCTGTATATATACACTGCTAGTCCCCATATCTGTATATATACACTGCTAGTCCCCATATCTGTATATATACACTGCTAGTCCTCATATTTGTATATATACACTGCTAGTCCCCATATCTGTATATATACACTGCTAGTCCCCATATCTGTATATACACTGCTAGTCCCCATATCTGTATATATACACTGCTAGTCCTCATATCTGTATATATACACTGCTAGTCCCCATATCTGTATATATACACTGCTAGTCCTCATATCTGTATATATACACTGCTAGTCCCCATATCTGTTTATATACACTGCTAGTCCCCATATCTGTATATATACACTGCTAGTCCTCATATCTGTATATATACACTGCTAGTCCTCATATCTGTATATACACTGCTAGTCCCCATATCTGTATATATACACTGCTAGTCCCCATATCTGTATATATACACTGCTAGTCCTCATATCTGTATATATACACTGCTAGTCCTCATATCTGTATAAATACACTGCTAGTCCCCATATCTGTATATATACACTGCTAGTCTTCATATCTGTATATATACACTGCTAGTCCCCATATCTGTATATATACACTGCTAGTCCCCATATCTGTATATACACTGCTAGTCCTCATATCTGTATATACACTGCTAGTCCCCATATCTGTATATATACACTGCTAGTCCCCATATCTGTATATACACTGCTAGTCCCCATATCTGTATATATACACTGCTAGTCCTCATATCTGTATATATACACTGCTAGTCCTCATATCTGTATATATACACTGCTAGTCCCCACATCTGTATATATACACTGCTAGTCCCCATATCTGTATATATACACTGCTAGTCCTCATATCTGTATATATACACTGCTAGTCCTCATATCTGTATATATACACTGCTAGTCCTCATATCTGTATATATACACTGCTAGTCCTCATATCTGTATATACACTGCTAGTCCTCATATCTGTATATATACACTGCTAGTCTCCTTTATCTGTATATATACACTGCTAGTCCCCATATCTGTATATATACACTGCTAGTCCCCATATCTGTATATATACACTGCTAGTCCCCATATCTGTATATATACACTGCTAGTCCTCATATCTGTATATATACACTGCTAATCCTCATATCTGTATATATACACTGCTAGTCCCCATATCTGTGTATACACTGCTAGTCCCCATATCTGTATATATACACTGCTAGTCCTCATATCTGTATATATACACTGCTAGTCCCCATATCTGTATATATACACTGCTAGTCCTCATATCTGTATATATACACTGCTAGTCCCCATATCTGTATATACACTGCTAGTCCTCATATCTGTATATATACACTGCTAGTCCCCATATCTGTATATATACACTGCTAGTCCTCATATCTGTATATACACTGCTAGTCCCCATATCTGTATATATACACTGCTAGTCTTCATATCTGTATATACACTGCTAGTCCATATCTGTATATATACACTGCTAGTCCTCATATCTGTATATATACACTGCTAGTCCTCATATCTGTATATATACACTGCTAGTCCTCATATCTGTATATATACACTGCTAGTCTCCTTTATCTGTATATATACACTGCTAGTCCCCATATCTGTATATATACACTGCTAGTCCCCATATCTGTATATATACTGCTAGTCCTCATATCTGTATATATACACTGCTAGTCCTCATATCTGTATATATACACTGCTTGTCCTCATATCTGTATATATACACTGCTAGTCCTCATATCTGTATATACACTGCTATTCCCCAATCTGTATATATACACTGCTAGTCCTCATATCTGTATATACACTGCTATTCCCCATATCTGTATATATACACTGCTAGTCCCCATATCTGTATATATACACTGCTAGTCCCCATATCTGTATATACACTGCTAGTCCTCATATCTGTATATATACACTGCTAGTCCTCATATCTGTATATACACTGCTATTCCCCATATCTGTATATATACACTGCTAGTCCTCATATCTGTATATATACACTGCTAGTCTCCATATCTGTATATACACTGCTAGTCCCCATATCTGTATATATACACTGCTATTCCCCATATCTGTATACATACACTGCTAGTCCCCATATCTGTATATATACACTGCTAGTCCTCATATCTGTATATATACACTGCTAGTCCCCATATCTGTATATACAACTGCTAGTCCTCATATCTGTAATATACACTGCTAGTCCTCATATCTGTATATACACTGCTAGTCCCCATATCTGTATATATACACTGCTAGTCCTCATATCTGTATATACACTGCTAGTCCTCATATCTGTATATATACACTGCTAGTCCTCATATCTGTATATATACACTGCTAGTCCTCATATCTGTATATATACACTGCTAGTCCTCATATCTGTATATATACACTGCTAGTCCTCATATCTGTATATACACTGCTAGTCCCCATATCTGTATATACACTGCTAGTCCTCATATCTGTATATATACACTGCTAGTCCCCATATCTGTATATATACACTGCTAGTCCTCATATCTGTATATATACACTGCTAGTCCTCATATCTGTATATACACCGCTAGTCCTCATATCTGTATATATACACCGCTACTCCTCATATCTGTATATATACACTGCTAGTCCCCATATCTGTATATACACTGCTAGTCCCCATATCTGTATATATACACTGCTAGTCCCCATATCTGTATATACACTGCTAGTCCTCATATCTGTATATATACACTGCTAGTCCCCATATCTGTATATATACACTGCTAGTCCTCATATCTGTATATATACACTGCTAGTCCTCATATCTGTATATATACACTGCTAGTCCTCATATCTGTATATATACACTGCTAGTCCTCATATCTGTATAACACTGCTATCCTCATATCTGTATATACACTGCTAGTCCTCTCTGTATATATACACTGCTAGTCCTCATATCTGTATATATACACTGCAGTCCTCATATCTGTATATACACTGCTAGTCCTCATATCTGTATATACACTGCTAGTCCTCATATCTGTATATACACTGCTAGTCCCCATATCTGTATATACACTGCTAGTCCCCATATCTGTATATACACTGCTAGTCCCCATATCTGTATATATACACTGCTAGTCCTCATATCTGTATATATACACTGCTAGTCCTCATATCTGTATATACACTTAGTCCCCATATCTGTATATATACACTGCTAGTCCCCATATCTGTATATTACACAGCTAGTCCTCATATCTGTATATATACACTGCTATCCCCATATCTGTATATACACTGCT